>CANXYC011175610.1:0-93634 GCA_948193065.1 Aleurites moluccanus
ATTCCTTATATATATATATATTATTAATTAATATAATTTCATACAAGGAATAATTAAATAAATATAATAATTAACCAAGTATAATAACGGGCCTCCATGGAGACGGGGATGAAAATCCCCACGGGGTGAGAAATACACTCCCCGTCTCCGTCCCGTCCCCGCTATCGGATAAAAAATATTCTCCATCTCCGTCCCTATAGAGAGACAAATCAGGAAATTTTTATTCTGTTCGAGGCAAATCCCGACGGAAAATGGAAATTCCCCACCCATTGTCATCCCTATTTATAAAAACCCGATTCTTAAATGTTTCTAAGAAAATATTTTGCTTCTAATCAAACCATCACACTTTCATCTTTAAATTTCCCCACACAAATCACGGCTGAATTTTTAATCAACTTGTATTCTTTTTTACGAAAAAAAATGAGCTACTTGGTGATCATCATTGCTCTGTCTGGTTTGGCAACCAATTTAGGTGTTGAAATTCCCAATTTAAGTTACTTTCGTAAAACACATCGAACACCATAGCAATAATATGAGAAACAAAATCTTTCGTTTAAGATTACAATAATTTCTTATTCTTAATCCTTATATGCAAAATCCGATATAAGCAGTAGAGTCAATATTTAGATATTATGCATAACGAGTTTTTCTACACAATTATAAGGATTATCGATTTTTGATCCTAATATACAGAACCTCGTCTAAGTAGCATAATTAATATTTAAACATCATGTATAATGAATTGTGTGAAAAATGATCTAACTTATGATCAAGACTGGCGAGGGGTGTGCCTTAATCATTAGCTTGATTTAAAGTGTGCAAGAAAAAGCACTTTATAAATGAAATGGGGTTGTTCCTCCAAAATCCGAAAGCAAAATTCACATGCATATGAACAAGCACGTATGCCTACATCTAGACAAAAAGAAACTAGTAAACACTAACACATATTCATCTAATGATACATATCAATATTTTCATAATCGGATGAATAAAAACAGAGGGTTAGAAATTTGATCGAAATTGAAAAGAAATTATTATATATATATATATATATATATATATATATATATATATAATTTGATATTTATTATATATATGATGAAAATAAATATAATATAATTATAATTAAATTAAAAATTTTTATAAAATTATATTTTTTATGATTTCAATTCAATCATATTAAATTAAAAATTATATATATAATAAGTTATGGATATTCACTTATTCAAATATCTATTTAAATAATAGGATAACATGTAATAGAGTCATGATTTTAGCGTTACATAAAATTGAAATGGAATTATTAAACTTTTCTTAATTTTTTTTTTAACTCAAAACAGTGTAATTTTTACTTGATAAAAATGACGACGTTTTGATCAAAAATTAAAAAAAATAAAAAATTAAATAAAAAAAAAACTAACTCGTCAAACCAATTTGATTCGACTAATTTTTTATTCAATTTTTTTGAAGCGGATAAAAAAAAATTAACCTGGTCGATTTTTTATTTTATTTTTAATTTTTCTAATTCGACCAATCAATTCGATTCAATTTTGATACCAAATGTGTAAAGCAAGGGTTTAGATAAGAAAACGAGCAGCGAGTCTACACCACCAAGACTCTCCAAGAAAACAGAGATCTTTTGAAAAAGAAAGAGAAAAAATACCTACTTTATTTGATCAAACATATGGCAAGTGTAATGCATATGTCTTCTAAATCATCTTCGTCCACAAACAACTGCATCTAAATATTGGTGCATTAATTGTGCAGAAGAAATGGAGAGAAATTAAATAAGAAAAATGAAGAGAAAAAAAATATTGTTTAAATCTCTTATTTGCATAAAAAAATAAACTAAGAGAAATAAAGATAAATTTACCATTCTAACATTATAAAAGAGGAGCAACAAGAGTAAAAAAATAAATACATTTGTAATTTTTATTTTTTTTATATCTTTTAACTTTTAATTTCTCTCTAAAATAGAGAGAAATTTTTATTTTTCTAAAATTTAAATGAGAAAATATAATTTCTTCACATTTTTTTATTTTCTCTTCTTTTTTATATAACCAAACAAATGAAATAATCATTATTTCCCTTATTTTCTTCTCTTTTTTTCTCCATTTCCATCAAAACAAACATAACCTAAAAGAATAAAACTAATGAGAACATAATTTTAAAAAAATGCTAAACGGTATAATCCCGAAATTTAAAAATTATTTAAATAAAATTTTATTATATGTCGAGTAATTCTTTTAAAAATTAAATTCTTTTATTAAAACTTTCATATTATTACTTTTATAAATTTAAATTAAATTTTATCGGACTAATATATTTAATACTCCCTTCATCTCACAATAAATATCATAATTTTTTTCTATTATATTTTAATTTAATTGTCTTATTTTTTAATTTAAATTATATTTTATCTTAAATTTATAATAATACCCTTAATAAAAAAATATATTAAAAAATATAAAATTAATTAAGAGATATAAAATATAAGAGAATTAGAAAAATGGAGAAAAATTAAAGTAATTAATAAATTAAAATAGATTAACTTTTTTAATAATCACGTATTTTATAATTAAGATATTTATTTTGATATTTTGAGAATACCTTTTTAACATTCCTGTAATTATCTCATGTATATCTTGATGAAATAATAAATTTTATTATATTAATATTAAAAAATTATTATAATAATTAAATTTAAAATAATAATAATTTTATGTGTATTAAAATATTTTAAAAAATATAAATAATATAAAAAAATACGAAAATAAGATTTTTTTTTAATCGATAAATTGCATCAATTTAATTTAGAGTGTATTTGGGTACAAAATAAATTTTGAAAATAAAATTTTAAAACCGCTTTTTAAAAAAGCTAGAATATCTAGTTTAAATTTTAGGGAATATTATATAAATATATTGTTTTTTAACTTTTTTTTCAATTTTATGGGTTTTTTTTTTTCATTTTTACTGTTTTTTGGTATATGTTTGGTATATGTTTGATATATGTGTGATATATTTTTGATATATAATATATTTGAAAAAATATTTTTATATGTACAGTATTTAAAAAAAAAAATTTCTAACAGTAAAAATGAAATATTTTTATTTTTTAGGATATTTTTGAATTTTTTTTAAATTTTTATCTATTTTAAAATTTTAAAATTATATTTTGAATTAATCAATTAAATATTTAAAAAATTATTTAATATTTTTAAAATTTTAAAAATCTCATATATTTTAAATAGATTTAAATACTGTTTTGATTCAATATAAATAAGATATTTTTCCGCCTTATCCTTAAATAACTGCACACGTGTCCTCTGCTAAGGAAAATAAAAACCATCAATTGAGAAAACGATTTTGGCAAGAAGACAATAATCTTACATGTAAACGACATCGTTTCTATAAAATTGAAAATTAATACATTTATTTATCTCATAAAGAATACATAGCTTAGCAGTTCAGCTTCTGTGAAGGGTGTAGCTGTAGCAGGAGATTGAAGATACAAGGTAGTAAATGGTGCGTTTAGGCGGGAAAATGGTGGGTCAGGTCGTCAGATTTAGCGGGAACGGTGTCGGCCAGATTCTAGCGGCTGCCGCCGTAGCTCTTCTGCTCCGGTTGTTTTCCGGCCCTGGCCCTGCTCTGATACCGGAGGACCAGTTTGATGACGATGAGAATAACGACACTAATGGAGACGATGAAACTGGCGAAGCCCCGGTCGCCGGGAAAGTTGTTCCGGTTACTATCCGATGGAGCAACATCACGTGTTCTCTTTCTGATAAATCCAAACAAGTGAGTGGATAGTCTTTTATTTTTACCTATTGAGATTTTTCTTTTTGTTTTGGCTGATGAGAAAATGTGGGAAAATTTAATTGGTACTATTTGGCTTAAATAATGCTAGACTATGGACAAAAAATTGTATAATTGATGGTAATTTAATCTGTAGGTGCGGTTTCTGCTGAAAAATGTGAGTGGAGAAGCGAAACCTGGAAGATTGCTTGCTATCATGGGACCTTCTGGATCGGGAAAAACGACTTTGCTTAATGTTCTGGCAGGGCAACTAATGGCATCACCCCGTTTGCATTTGTCAGGTCTTTTGGAGGTCAATGGAAGACCTAGCTCAAATAGAGCTTACAAGTATGGTTTGATGGGAATTGGAACATATATGATAGAGATTTTTTATTTTGTAAGAAATTTTATTATTATATATATATATTTTTTGCAGGTTTGCTTATGTGAGGCAGGAGGATCTTTTCTTCTCACAGCTTACAGTGAGGGAGACACTGTCTCTTGCTGCAGAACTTCAACTTCCAGAGATACCTTCAGTGGAAGAAAGAGATGAGTATGTGAACAATTTGTTGTTCAAGATAGGCCTGGTAAATATTACTTCTTAGATTTAATTTGAATATGTGAATTGAACTGAGAAGTTTTTTTATTAAATTAGTTCCTCTAGTTTTTATTTTATTATATAAAATATAATAAAGTACCTCTGATATAATTTGATTTCTCTCTGGTGTTTGCTTATTTTCTTTTTATTCAAAGGTTAGTTGTGCTGATTTTAATGTTGGTGATGCAAAAGTTCGTGGGATAAGTGGTGGTGAAAAGAAACGCTTATCACTTGCATGTGAACTTATTGCAAGTCCATCTGTCATATTTGCTGATGAACCCACAACAGGTATGCATGCTTCATGTGATTCTTCTCGCATGATGGTCCTTACTTGGTTTATTTTCACAAGTTGCATTTTGTCTAGCTCTTGATAAGGTAGTTTTAACACTTTTACAATTAACCATAGTTATTCCTATTTTCACCCGTGTCTCATTCTGTTATGCACATTTTCTATTTCAAGCAATAATTAGTAAATGCAATATATTCACACAACAAATATGCAGCATAGTAATGATAAAATCACCACTCAGTATTATACAAGTTGTAGACTTGGAGTTCTCTAAATGATGCTTATCAGATATCATCATTGTGATCTTATTAACTGTCTATTCTTAACGAAGGTTTAAACAGGGAACTTATAGGCCCAAATCAAACTTATTTGAAGAGTTTGGATCTATTTGTTTGATTTGGTTGGTCTCTTTGTTGAACTTCATAGAATTTGGATAGGTTCCTGTTTCATTAAATCTTACTGCTTTAGAGGTAGGAGGAAAGAGGAATAGATGGTATGGCATGTGACATATTTGGTTGGATTTCAAACCAGAAGTCCTCTATGCAGTTCTTGCTTTGACAAATCCATTTTCTTGGCTTCATTATGGATTTTTTTTTTATCTGGAATTTTAGGAAAGTGTTCTCACTTGAAATTCAATGTGGCTGCAGAGTCGCTCCAGTTTCAGTAAATTCTACTGTATTTATAATTTTGTTTGGAGCTCTTCTGTCTGTATTTTTTTCATATTAAATTTTCTCTTTTCTGTATTAATGAAGTCTTATTTTATTGAAAGTAAGAAATAATGAAATAGAATCTTAATACACCTTATGAATTCCTGTTGTGCTAATTTTAGCAAAATATAATGTGATTGGTTTTTATCAGATATGAAAAGATTGTTATTTATGGTCTTAGTCATGGTGCCTTGAGTTAGAGTTCTTTATCAGCTCCATTCACTAGAACTGAAATTTCTAGAAACTGTTGATCCAGTGATCACACAATTGACTGCTGTGCTGAATTAATATTTTTCAGGACTTGATGCTTTCCAGGCAGAGAGAGTAATGGAAACTCTCAGACAACTTGCACAAGATGGACATACTGTAATTTGTTCTATTCATCAGCCCAGAGGTTCAGTGTATAGTAAATTTGACGACATTGTTTTGCTAACAGAGGGTGCACTTGTCTATGCTGGTCCTGCACATGATGAACCACTGGCATACTTCTCAAAATTTGGGTTAGCACTACCTTGCTTTTCTTATATTGATGGTCTCTGTGATGCTTCCTATGGATACAGAGACTATCATTCTCAAGATCTTTTGAATTTATGATATTTTTATAAATTATCATTTTGGGAGAGATATGAAGCTCTAAGGATACATACTAAACAATTGTAGAAAGGAAACAATATTAGGTAGCTTCCAAGAATTGCACAAATAGAAGCAAGCCCATGAAGTTCACCTATAATTACTTGAGAGTCAGTGCTGCTGGTGGAACTAATTTTCCCATGTGGATAACCATTTCATTTCATTAGATCATATTCAGATGATCTTAAACTCAAATTTTCTACATTTGTAATTCTCCAGACTTCAAAATCTTAATTTTGATGTTGGATCTCTGTGATTGCTCCATCGCTGTGCTATGGAAGTTCTAATATTCTGGGTAAATATCTGTAGATGTACACTTCCAGCATGCATTATCCATTTTTAGTTTAACAATATGTTAATCTGACAATGGTGTTGGCCTGCTCTTATTTGGCCATTGGTTTTGTCTCCCCTCCCAATGGTGTCTGTATTTGTCACTCTATTTTCACATAAACTGTTTGTGATTACCAAGAAATAATGAATTATAATACATTATGTGCAGGTATGCAGAACTTTGTATAGTTTAGACTGCTCTGCTGGTTTTTTACTAAACATTTAATAGTACTTTTAATTGTTTTTGGTTCCTGTTTAGAACTACTTTTTCTTTTTGGTTTTAGTAATTTTATTTTTTTCACTTGCATTTTCCATTTACATGCATAAACATTTGAACTGTGCTCTTGGATTACTGTTTTTGCGGCTGTGGCTTTTCACTCTTAGAAGCAGAAAATGTGTATCAGTTGTGCATATCAGCGATGATTAATTATATAAATGAACTTGTAGCTAATGTTGCTATTATCAATTTCCAAAAGCACTGATTAATTTTTTATTCATTCAACAGGTATCGTTGCTCCGAACATGTCAATCCAGCTGAATTTTTGGCTGATCTCATATCCATTGACTACAGTAATGCTGAAAGTGTGTACTCGTCTCAGAAAAGAATAGATGGTCTTGTTGAGTCATTCTCACAGCAATTATCAGAGGTGCTTTATGCCACTTCTCTTACTAGAAGAGCTAACTCTAAGACTGGCATGAAGTTGAACAAGAAAACTGTTGTAAAGAAGAAAGGGTCTTGGTGGAGGCAATTCTGGTTGCTCCTCAAACGTGCATGGATGCAAGTTGGTTTCCCAACTGTCACTTGATTAATATTTATTTGTTCAAATGTTCTCATTTTATGACATGATGTTAGTAACCAAACTCCCTATCCTATATCTGAGAAAAAGGAAAATTCATCTTGAATAGTTGGGCTGGAAATTAACTACAGTGATGACATTTTTTTTTTACTTTGTTTTACTCTTATTTATTTATTTTATCTCAGCTTGTCTAGTTAGCTGCTTACTTGTCAACCAAACAACAATTTCTTAGAGTAAAACTCTTTATCCTACCCAATTTTAGATGACCCATCCAATTCTTGGGACTAGAATGACAATCACAGAAATATCAACATATGCAATTATTAAGAAAATTCATAAAATATTTTAGATTCTTATTGGAAGTGGAGGGAAACTATGATGGTCAATGAGCTCTGTGGTTTGTTTGTGGATAGCAATTTTCAATTGACTATAAACTCTGCAACTGGTTTTATCTGATTGGCACCTTTTAATGAGTTGCTAGGCTTCTCGTGATGGGCCAACGAATAAGGTTCGGGCAAGAATGTCAATTGCATCAGCTATAATATTTGGGTCAGTTTTCTGGAGAATGGGAAGATCTCAGACGTCAATACAGGACAGGATGGGATTGCTCCAGGTATGTTACGTTATTGATTCCCTTGAATCCCTGTGTGCTTTCAAGAGGCATTTCCAACGAGCATGCAAGGAAAACAAACATTTCCCCCCTTAAAAAACTATTCAAGTGTTCTTTCTACAGGCTGTATTTCATACTACAGGACAAACTATGGACTATACTAAACTAAATCGGTAGTGCTCAGGTTTACAGGAACATGAATTGTTATACAGGTTTAAACCTTTCACAGTTATTCAATAATGGTTTGGTTTCTGCTTGTTCTTAATATATGCTGGAAGATGCAACGCAAAATTGGGGTCTGAAAGTACCATCTTTGGGTTGTTTGTGGAGATCAGTTCATCTGTTAGGGGTTGGATGACATCGTACTATTTTCTGTTTCTGTTTTCAACTTACGGACACAGCATGAATGATATTATAACCTTTGAAATGTTTGATATGCTAAGATGGAAGTATACCATGTTTTGCATTTTGACAAAGTCTTAAGTTATAGTTTCCTTGATTCTTGATATGGACATTTGGTCTTTCTCAGGTTACTGCAATAAACACAGCAATGGCTGCTCTCACAAAAACTGTAGGTGTGTTTCCAAAGGAACGTGCAATTGTAGATAGAGAGCGTGCAAAGGGATCTTATGCATTAGGACCATATCTGCTCTCTAAATTGATAGCTGAGATTCCTGTTGGAGCTGCATTTCCATTAATGTTTGGTGCTGTATTGTATCCCATGGCACTTCTTCATCCCTCTTTGTCCAGGTATGTTGGTCTACCTTTTTTATTTTTGAAAAATATGTTGATATCTATCCGCAGCAAAAGTGCAATAGGTTAAATTGTTTGATATAAGTGGTTATGTCCTATGTTAATACCTACTGCACTTCCTGGTGTGAACTACTGGTCTGATCAATTTGTTGGTCTCATGATATCTCAGAATCCCATATTACTGCAGGGGTGAAATGCCAATGCTTTTGATTAGGAGATGGGGAATTGTGGAGGGAAGATTCCAGTATTTTACTAATCTTTATGACTAGCTCGTCTCAAGATCATGACAATGTGAAATAGGCAATTTGTTGGAATAACTGTGATAGAGCTTTTGTGCTTTAGAAATATAGCTGCATAGAAAAAAATTTGATATGCATTTGTTGTGAAAATGACTTGCCCCAAGGTTTACTGGAAATAAAAAACTGAAGTCAGATCCTAAAAAGAGAAAACAGGAATACTGAAGAGTTTCAAGTGTTTATCTACTAGAACCTTTGTTCTAAGTCTTAAATGAATCTAAAGGACAGTGTCTTTGCAGTCCTTTGATTTATTTAACGGAGCATTTTTCATTTTTTTTATGGAATGAAATCAATGAATATAAAGTGGAGATATATGGTCTTATAGGTCAAAATCTAAATGTATTTCTTCATGCTGAACTTTTTTGGATATGATATGAAGTGTGTTAGGTGACACTCTAGTATCAAGAGGCTCAAAATGCTCTCCTTCAAGTGTGTGCCTGACTGGAGAGATGTGCACCTTTCTGTTCAGACCTGTTCATGGGCTGGGGCTTGGGTTTGGAAAATGTTGAATTTTTCAAAGATCCGGTCTGCTTGACTTGTAATTTTCTTCTCAAATTGAGGCTCTCATCCTGACCCGTGAACAGGTCTTGCAGTGCACCCGAAATTTTGGTGGTTCTTCTTTACTAGTAGTGCATTTAAATGTGTTTTGTTTCAGTGTTAAAATACTTTAAGGTCACGTTTAAATTGAAAATTTTGAAATTCATGGAATTTGTCAAAATCCATAGAATTAAAAACTTAGGTTTTTATTCCATGAATTTATACTTTCACTTGTTTGGAATAAAAATAAAATCCGTGGATTTCAATGGCATTTTTGTAATAAAAAATAATTTATGAAATCTTTCATTCATAAAATGAGGGATTTCCTAAAATTCCACCTCTTTTATGGAATTTCAGAAACTTTCAAAATGAGATATTATAGTGAATGATGAATCTTGAACAATCTATGGATTTTGCCTATTTTTTTACTAACCAAACAATGGATTTTGACAGAATCTATTGATTTTCTGAAATCTTTTATCCAAATTCTATCAATTCAAACATAGCCTAAGAGAATAAGGCAGGAGTCATAGTAAGAGTTAAAAATTCTATTCAGCTGATTGTGCTATGTTTATTTACCCTTATAGAAATATCGAGTTGATTAGACTATGATGTTGGTTATTACCTTCTTCATAAGTCCAATCATTTTAAACTCGTTGATAGGTAGTGCTTTTCTTCTAACTGTAGAATTTCCTGGGTGGATTAGAAATTTACTTGTTAGGATTAGAAATTCAGTTCACTTGTTATCATGTCTCATCACAATGTTACTCGTTGTTAACTATGTGAAAGGGGGAAATTCTAGAATGTCCGTGGTGCACATGAAAATAGTGCACCTTCCTCTTACAGTCCTATGGGATTCATTCATGATTTAGCTTGTAGATTTCACATGAATTTGAGAAAACAATGCGTGCTGTGTTCTTTTAGTAATCCCTTTGTAATATATACAAGTCGATCCTTCAAGATATTTGGCATAATTTGGTAGGAAAATTTTTGTTTATTCCTTTCATAGCGCATGAAGTTACTGAATGATAACTTTTGTTCTAGGTTTGGAAAATTCTGTGGAATTGTGACCGCAGAATCATTTGCTGCATCTGCAATGGGTCTAACTGTGGGAGCTATGGTTCCAACCTCTGAAGCAGCAATGGCACTAGGACCATCTCTTATGACAGTATTTATTGTATTTGGGGGGTATTATGTCAATGCAGAAAATACACCAATCATCTTCCGATGGATCCCAAACGTTTCTTTGATAAGATGGTAAACTGATTTATTTTTTTATTTTTTTTTAATATTTGAACCATTTTCTTTTTCTTTTCTTTTTCCCCATTTTGACTAGATGATAAAGTTGAACATGATCTCCTTTTGCTTTCTCTGCTTACCATATGACTGCCTTATCTTCATGCTTTCAGGGCATTTCAAGGGCTTTGCATCAATGAATTTAGAGGACTCAAGTTTGATCGTCAACATTCATTTGATGTTGAAACTGGTGAACAGGTAAACTGACATAATGAATTCTGGTGTTTTAGATCGAGTAAAACAGGGTTTCGTGCTTTTGTGAAGAAAAACAGGGAACTGTCAAAAAAAATAAAAAATTGATGCGTAGTTTAATTAGAACATAGATCACAATGAAAATTAACTTGAAATTTTTTTTACATGGGAAAACAATGGTCAGATTACTATATCATTACCGAAGATATTCTGTAATATAAATATCATCTAACCTTTCAAGTTTATGTACTTCATTATTAAACATATTACACCTATTGAGAATGTGAAATCCGTCTCATGGCTCATTGATACCAAAACTTGGGGTTCCAAGAGTACCCATGTGAGGCCAGCTTTATAATTGTAGTGATGTAGGATCCGAATACATTTACCAACTGTTGATGTCAACTATAAGTTGTAGGCCGAGATCCAGAGCCACCAAATTTATACATTCTTCTCATATAAACTTTGTTACAAAATCAATTTCTCGGATATCCTTGCTGATGACTGAAATTTTTACAGATAAGACATTGTCAAAATAGGTAACATGGATTTTGTTTTAACTAGAAGCTCTGCTAAGATTTTACTTATGGTTTAGTTTTTTTTTCAGATTTACAATTTTTTTTTTTAATTCTGATTTTGTAGGCACTTGAGCGGCTCTCCTTTGGCGGAAGCCACATTAATGAAACTTTGGTAGCTCAGAGTAGGATTCTATTATTTTGGTATTGCACTACTTACCTTCTCCTTGAGAAAAACAAGCCCAAATACCAGTGGCTTGAGCCACTACCTCGTGAACAAATCAAACCAGAGTTTGAGCCTTCGGATCCTGACCAAGTCAAACAACTCCAACTTAATTCTCTTTCACTAAAACAAGATGAATCAAACCAGCAGCTTGAGTCACCTGCTCTTGACCAAATTCGACCATTTATCTTAGAAGGTTTGTAAATATTTAGGCATTAATAATATCATTATAAGATGTGCCTCTATTTATTGATTTATCTCATACAGGTGCTAAGTAAAGGAGATAGATGTCTTTGCAATAAAGGAGGATTTCAAATTTTCATGCCCTTTTTTTGAGCTTATGAACTGTACTTACAGAAATAGATAACGATAAAGTTCATTTCTGTATACCTGAAACTGAAGCAGCTCAGGAAATCTCACATGTAATGTAGAATGTTGCTGTTAATGCCATTTTCCAGTATAATTGAATTTCAGGAATCTGACATTCTCTTTGATTGCGTAAATGATATTCATACCTTCACTTTCTGAGGCAGAATCTACGACTT
The DNA here is from genome assembly GCA_948193065.1 of Aleurites moluccanus. Taxonomy (NCBI): domain Eukaryota; kingdom Viridiplantae; phylum Streptophyta; class Magnoliopsida; order Malpighiales; family Euphorbiaceae; genus Aleurites; species Aleurites moluccanus. The sequence goes on from CANXYC011175610.1 coordinate 12,114, forward strand.
AGCTTGCATAGAAAGTCGACTTCTGCATTTTCGCCTGCTGTTTTTTGTGACATTCTGAGAATTTATCATGTAGCTCAGGAATGATCAGCTATTTTTCTTGAATGGGAGTATGAAAGTCTGTTTTAGGACATTTTATGGTATTCATATGATACCCTTCAACTGTCTTTCTTTTTTCCCATGAAATACAAAAGGATATTGTCAAGTTTTTAAGAGATTATTTGACTTTATTTTTTGAGCTGCTATTTGAGAAAAATACTATTAAATCTTAAATTTTTGTTTTTGATAATATATAGTTTTTATTTTTTGGAAAAACAGTTCTGATTTCAATTCTAAATAGACTCCAAAGTGAAATTTTACCAATTCAAATGGAAAATAGTTATAATAGTTATTTAATTCTTTTGGTTTTCAGATTCATTCTCATGCTTTCAATAGAATGTTCTTCACGTAGGGAGAGAGAGCCTTGTTTTTCTTAATACCAAGTCAAATGGAACCATTGTATTTAATCATATTTGCTTTTGACTGGAACTACAAACTAGAGCTAAGTTGGCAAATTCAATTAACCTGTACTCGGTGCCATGGGTCACTACGGTGCTTATTATATTATTTTCAATATAACCATCTTTAAATAGATTAAAATTTAAGTTTAAAAATTAAATTAAATAATATATTTATAATATTTAATTTTATATATTATAATTTGGAAAAAAAAAAAAGAATTATGAAAATATAATAATTGAGTTTTGTAAATGAAAAAAATTATTTTTGGAGAATTTTATTTTTTTATAAATTGCACTTGACTTGAATATAAATTAATTAAAATTAATAAATGTCAAATATTAAATGATTTTACAAAAAAATTGATAAAAAAAATAAAAAATAAATCCATTTATTATAATAAAAACTAAAGCATTAAGTGTATTTATTATTATAATAAAAATTAAAAAATATTTATGTATATACCATTTAATAAGATAAAAATATATGAAATAAAAAAATTTATATATTTTTTTCCTAGAAAAAAAAAGAGTGATATTAATTAAAATATTTCATCACTCATTGATTGAATATATAAAATAAAATTCTACATTCAATATAAATAAAAATTATTTAATAAAAATAATATATAATTTTCCATCTCCACACCATTAATGGAAAAATTAGTAAGACTGTGTTAGCGGTAAATAGATTCTATTAGTTAATTATTAATTAGCGTCTATCTAGAAAAATAAATAAAAGGGTCGCCGCCACATGAAAATGAAAAAGTCTGGCTTTTCTTGAAGAACATTCTTTTTTTCTAGAGAGCTTATGCATAGCCAACAAAGCAAACAAGTCCCAAAATTTCCATGAACTCTCTTCTACTCGATCAAATTACGCGTTAACATTACTATTAAATATTATAGTTGAGAATTATAAATTGTAGCCATAATCAACCTCCTCAAGCAACCCATTTGTAAACTGCAATAATGAAACCATCCCAATCCATCTTACATTACTCATCATCTTATAATTCTCTTCCAATTCCAATCAAAACAGCAAACCCATTTATATTTTCTTTCAAATTCTTGCACCTAAACAAAAGAAACAACATTGGTTTTAAAATTTCAGCATCAAAAAAAGGGGATTATGATGGTAAATTGGTAGATGAAAACATGATTGTTCTTAGAAAAAGGATTCAAGAAATGAAGATGATAGAGACTAATTATGATGAGGAGGAAGCTCACTACTCCAAGTGGATGGAATGGGAGAAGCAATATTTTCCAAATTATAATTCTGATGTTTGTGAAGCTTTGGGGTTTTTACAATTAATTTTGATTAATACAAAGCCTAGCTTGGCTTTGGGAATTATTGCTCTTTTCATTTTGTGTTTACCTACTTCAATTTTCATAATTATGTTGCAACTTTGGGGTTTGATAAAATAATGGCTTTTAAATTGTTTTAAGTAGAGCAATAGCTTACCAAGACGATAATTAGTATATGTAATGTAATTGTCTGAGAGGATGATCAGCTACACAACGACTGAGAGGCCTACACGAGTAGCTCAGTGATAGAACACGCCATTGATAGTTGTGAATTTGAGCTTGGAAGCTGAAGGTTCTCAGCTATATGTATAGTTAAATGTGCTCATAGTATTGTTTTTATAGTTCATTGTGCTTATTAGTTGTATAAATGTTTTTTTTTCTGAACTAGTGAATTTCGTTGCACTAAAGGATTGGTGAATTTATTTTCTTATTTTTCTTAGTTTTTAATACCAAGTCGATCTTCTGATTTGATATGAAAAAATAAGGATGAACATATTATGTAGTTTCGTGGGGAGTTTTTCTTTTTTCCCTTGTTCATTTTTGCTTCAATTTTTTTTTTCTGTTGCACTTAAATAAGTGTGAACAATGCACACTCGGGCAGGCATAGCTAACAACTATGGTAAATGTCATTATGTTTTTAACACAATTAATTTTATAAATTATAATTAAGGTGGATGTCACCTAAGCCTAAGTTCTACATTATAATAATATTATTAATGATTTTTATAGTTGAAAAATCTCGAATTCGAATATAGTTAAACTATTACAAAAAAATTGAAAAATAACTATAAAATTTATTGATAAATTGAATTTCGTCAGTATTTATCTACGAAATATCTATTAAATGAAAAAATAGATTTATAAATGGATATCAATGAAAAAATAGGTTTATAGATGAATATCAATAAAAAAATATTGTCGATAATATTGGGCACAAAAAATTAATGCCTTATTTTGTAACATAATATCAATAAAATAATGACAAAAATATTATTCCACGATAATTTTTAAGTGATAAAATTTTCTACTAAAAATTAAAAATTAAAAAAAAAACTAAAATTTATAAATTATCGATGATGTCATCTCTTTTTTGTAATAAAATTTTTGGATAAAAATTTAAATTTTCAAAATCGTCAAAATTAAATATTTACGACAAAATTTTTATGTTGTAATGGAAAATTCTAACATTAAATTTTAAGTTAAAAAATATTAAGACTTTATTTGATTTAATGGTCCATAGCAATTGTTAGCTATTTTTAATAGCTAGTAGCCGATAATTGTTCACAAGTATTTGATAAAATTATTATTAGTTGTTAATTATTAATATATTTAATAATTATTAAAAATAAATATTAATATTTATTTTTTTATTTAAATATTATTTTAAAAAAATTATTTAGTCTTTTTTATTTAAATAAGTATGAGCAGTTTCAGAAAAATTTTAAATTTAAATTTTATAAAAAACAGTTATTTGACTACTAAATAACTAGCAAATTGAGAATCAAAAAGTTAACTACTGCATTATAAAATTTTGTCAAACACCCATTAATTTCTCATTTTCTTTCATTTTTCCTCCTTCTTCCTTCTCCCTTTTTTTTCTCTACTTCTTTCTTTCTTCCTTCTTTTAATTTTTATCTTTCTTTCTTATTTTATTCTTACTTCTTTATTATTATTCTTTTTCTTCTTTCTTCTTCTTCTTCTTCTTCTTCTTCTTTTTCTTCTTTCATTTTTCTTCTTCTTCTTTCTTCGTTTTTCATTCCATCTTTTAATTTTTTTTTTCTTTCTTATTTTGTTCTTGCTTCTTTTTTTCTTCTTCTTCTTCTTCTTTTTTCATTTTTCTTTTTCTTTTTCTTTTTCTTCTTTCTTCATTTTTCTTTTTCTTCTTTTTCCTTTTTTTTTATTTTTTTATTTTTTATTTGTTTAATTAAATATTAAATAATTATTATACATCATTAAATTAATTTTTCCTTCTCCTTTTTTTTTTTTTTTAAATTTAGGAGAATTTTAGTAAATAAAAATAGTTTAATTAATAATTTCAAAATTTTAGTTAAATTAGTATTTTTATTAGTTTAAATTAATATTATTTCATTTTAATTTTAATTTTTAATTTAAATTAAATATATTGACGAATTATTAATAAAATTTGTAAATATTAAAAATATATTACCGATGAAATATTTTTAATTTTAAAATATTTAAATAAATTTACTAATTTCTTTATCGATAGTATTTTTTATCGACAAATAGAAAATATAATACCGGTGAAATTTTCGTTGTTAATTTATCAACTAACAAAATTTTCATCAATAATAAATTACAAATAAATATTTTAATGATAAATTTTTCATCAATAAAAAAAAATATCAATGAAATTTTTATATTATCAATAAAAAAATTTATAAAAAAATTATGAATTTTTGTAGTGAATATTTATAAAAATTTATCATTCTTCATACACGCATATCTACTAGTGTTAACTAATTTTTTTTTTTTAATATTGGGAAGAGAAATTAATTATTATAGGCCTCAATATACAATTAGTTCAATTTTTTAATTGCTTATTAAGTGATATATTTGATATAAAAGCTTAATAAGGAATAAATAAAAATAAAAATTTAAGAGATCTTATAATTAATTTTTTTCCCCAAAGTTTAGAGCTTAAAAATAGGTTTCTGCTTTTATTTTCCTGAGTTACTAATTGATGTAGTTAACGGTCAGACGCGTGTCGTGTGCGATTCAATTGGATAAAAGAAGGTTCGTTGAATAAAGATGCAAGCAATCCATTTCAACAAATACAAATAAATTTAGAAGGTTAGTTTATTGACTGGCTTGGTTCTGCTTAATATTATTCAAAAATATTAAATATTAAGATTTTTTTTCAGAATAGTAATATTAAGATTTTAATAATTGGACCAAAAGGTGGCAAATGGATTGGCTCTAATGAATTTGGATTTTTCGGATTTGAATTATTTTAGGTATTTTTTTTTAACAGGTTATATCAGGTTGATTAAAAAAAATTTTAGATCAATTTCAAATTGATTTATTTATTTTGAGCATAATAAGACAATTAGGTCATCTAAAAAATAATTTTTTAAAAAATTTTAAATATAAAATTTTCATTCAAAAACTTAAAAAAAAAAGGAAGAAGAATCATGTATACATAATTATAAATATGCGATTTTACTAATATATTATATTATATCTATTAATTTGTTGATATAAAAAAAATTATTGGGATAAATTATTAATAATATTTTAAAATTTCAAATTAAAACACCAATATTTAATATATATATATATATAAGAAGTCATAAACTCGTACTTTATGTGATTTTATTTATTATATATTTTATTAAAATATTGTAACATACATCAACTATTATTATTAAATTTAAAAATTATTTTTTGATAATATAAAAGATATATATGAAGTTTGCATATATTTAATAATAAGAAATTTGTAATTTGAATTATGCTTTTATAATCTAAATTCAGTAATTAGAAAAATGAGTGAATTTTTTTTTTTATTTTTTTTCGAGCATATTCAATAAGAATAAAAAACTGAATAAAAAAGAAACTGATAATATAGGAATAGAAAGCGGCCAGCAACAGTTGTTTCTAGGATTTTAATTTGATTTTTAATTATTAATTTTATGTATTAATTAATAATAATTTATTATCAACGATTATGACAGGTAAGACTACATCATCAAATGACATGGCACGTCAAATTTCTAAACTACTCAGCGCGTGGGCTAGTCATTAGAGAGTTTTTTTTTTTTTTTCCTGTCAGAAAATTGCAAAAATGCTTATTATGTTAAAAGTCAAAGCCCTTGGGGATTGTACTCTGTATATGAAAAGTACAGACACACAATAATACTATGAGAGTTACACTTAAAAATAAATTATTACAGACCATATAATATATATATTTTTTATTTATATAAAAATAAATTTATATAAATATATTTTTACTCTAATCATATATAAATATAACTCAATATAAAAAAAATATATTATCATTAAATTTAATAATTTCTCAATAATTAATCACAACACAATATAAATAATACATTAACTATAACAATATGTAAATATATATTTGAACAAAATTTTCATCACTAAATAAAGCATGAAAGAAATTATTTTGCAACACAATACAAATGTTGATTTAAAGTATGAAAGTGAACACATGTATGATATTTTACTATAAAACTAAAAAAATAATACTATATATTTGAGATATTGGGAAAAATTATATCAAATATAATATTTATAAAAATAATCATTAAATTCAAATTATTGTAGTTGGTTTTATCAAACAACACATTAATAAAAAATATAGTAAAATCAAACAGTTGATATTATTGTTTTACAAAATTTAATTCAACCATTAGTCATTTTAATTAGTAAAACTTCACCAATAATTTATATACTCTAAATTATAATATAATATTTTTAACCAAACAAAACTGAATACAATCATGAAAACCCAAAAACATTGAATTTAATGAAAATTATATTGAATTTAGTGAAATATATATGGTTTTAGATAGACTTGGAAGTAATAAATGTGAAAAACTAAATGAAGGAAAATAATAAAGTAGAAAAGAAAATTATTTTTCTCTTCCTTCATTTTTCAATCTCCTCATTTTCTTCCATATCTCAAAAAAAAAAAAAAAAAAAACCAAAATTAATTACAAGTGAAAAAAAAAATACTCTTTCTATGTAACATTGGGTGAGAGTTTTGCTATACATTTGTTTTTTTTATAATAATTAAATAATTTATTAATTTATAAAATTAAATTAGTTTTTAATTTATTCATTTTATTAACCAATCAAATAATTTTAAAAAGTTAATAAAATAGTAATTAAGAGCCAATAAAAATGTAACTTAATTGTGTAACTCAAACTTTGCTTTCTCATTAAGTGAAAGGCCTCTATAAATAGAGAAGTTCTCTTCATTCTTCCACAAACACAAGTAGAAGAAAGCATAGAAATAAAGCTCTACAAATTGAAGAAAGTTCTACAAATTGAAGAATCAAGTTTGCAATTCAATTGAAGAAAGTTCTACAAATTGAAGAATCAAGTTTGCAAGTCAATTTAAGGCCTTTAAGTTATTCAATAAATTCTAGAAGCCCTTGGGTTGTATTCGTCTTCAACAAAGTTCTACCTAGATTCAAGAACAAGCAATAAGTTTAGCCACTTTTAATTTGAGATCAAGCCAATCAAATTCTCAATTCACAAATCTACATTTCAATTCAAAACCAAGCAATTCAAGTTCTCACTTCGAGAAGAGAAAAATAAGATTTAATTTTTTTGTTCTAAAAAAAAATAGATTAGAGATTATAAAGTCATTCTTTTATTAAATTAATAAAATTAGTGTGATGTTTGTTACTTTTTTTTTGTCTCTAATTTCAGGACATGAAATTTGTGTGTACAAATTTCTGACATGAAATTTGTGTGTATTCTCTTTGACATCTTCAAACAATCTTTCAATATAACCACAATCAAATCATGACTTACAAGAGCATGATCTATACTCAATCCAACAAATCAGTGGAAACAACTTACCAAGTTCTCCATCAAAGTCATGACCCACTCTTTAAAATATTGATCAAGAGGAAGTTCAATAAAACATATGCAATTTATAATATTGCTCAAGAGGAAGTTCACTAAAACATATGCAAGAAGAGTAACTTCCTTTAAGCAATTGAAAGTGTCGTCATCAACTCTGAAGGCAAAAGAACATGTTACCATATATAGTCAACAGAGTATGTTGATTTTTCACAATCATCACATAAAAGCTTCAATTGGGAATCAATGAATGGGAATCAATGAAGCAACATAATGCATTGAGTGATGATGAAGTTGACGTTGTGGCATTCACAATAACAAGCACAACATCACTCGAGAAGCAACTTGCAAAAATGACCAAACAATGTGTAGGCTTGGTGAATTTCATGACAAGATTGAAGGCATTCAAATTGCTACTTCAACTCCAATTCAACAAATTAATGCTCAATCTCAAACTCAACAAGAAGTTCCTTCATCTTCAACCCATAATGTTGCAAATAGTATCCAGCTTGCGATTGGTGTGGCTCAATCTCTACCGATCATCTGAAGGATATCATCAAAGAAGCATTGAAAGATCAAAGTGAAGGTGTGACTCAACCATCTTACAGTTGTGTCAAATCATACACTAAGAGGATAGAGCTTTTTAACATGCCCCAAAATAATCAACCACCAAAATTTCAATAATTTGATGGTAAAGATAATTCAAGACAACAATATAGCTCACTTCATTGAAAGTTTGCAATAGTGCAGGCACAAATGGAGATCTCATGGTCAAGCAATTTGTTCATTCATTGAAATGGTGACTGGAACATTGATTTGGAATCTGGATCAATTGATAATTGGAATCAATTGGAGGAAGCATTATTAAGTGGTTTCTACAAAACGTCGCATAGTCAGCATGATTGAGCTCACCAATTCACACCAAGAAGAAGATGAGTCAGTAATTGATTACTTCCACAAGTGGAGAAACTTAGGTCTCAACTGCATGGACTAACTTTCTGAAATCTCAGCCATTGATATATGCATTTAAGGCATAAATTTGGGCGTCTACTTCATTCTTCAAGGCATTAAACCAAAATTTTTTGAAGAGTTAGCAACAAGAGCAGCACATAACATGGAGATAAGTCTTATTAATATTGAAGAAGAAGAAGATTTACCTGTTGAAGAATCAAAGCTTGGCACACAAAATCAAGACGTCTACAAAGGGGGCAAAAGTCTCACAGTCCAAAGGAAACCAAATTGGTAAATCCTTTTTTTTTTTTTTTTTAATGAAAAGTGATTAAATTTCAAATAAACTATTATGGCAAACAATTGGCTAACAGCACTCTTAATTTTATCTCCAAACCAAGTTTTATGTTATAAATAAATATTCAAAAGAGCCTTTATTAATTTGTATACGGGCTCAATAGCTTCATCCTTTATCTATTTTTACTTGAATAAATGATTTTTTCTTATTAAAAACAATAAGATATAAATAAATAAATTGATTTTTATTAAATTATATTTATTAGTGTTTTAAAATAAAAAAATTATTAATATAAAAAATTATTTTCTCTGCTTTATCAATTCATTTTTCACATAGAAATTTTCAATATAAGACAATAAAAATAAAAAATAATCAGAAATATATATATATTTTTTATTATTAAAAAGAAGTGAATTAATTCTAAATTTATTTTCCTGATGATATGTATTTATTATTAAATTACGTGAAATAAAAATATATTAAACAATCAAATATTGAAAAATCATTAGCACACTAAATTAGAGTAAAAGATATTATTTTTTTGTATTTTTATATAATATTTATATTTTGAGAATTTAAAAATTTTTATAAAAATTTTTAAAAATTATAATTTAATAATATTTAATATAATAAATTTAATAATAAATTTTTTTATTAAATAAAAATTAAATACATAATAAAAAAAATATATTATAAATATAATAAATTTATAACATTAAATTTAATACACAAAATTTATAATTTATAATATAAATGGTAAACTTTTAAATTCACAAAATGTGCTAGACGATAGATTATTATACAATGGACAGCATCCCTTAACCCACATCGATCGGCGCGAAACCAGACAATGCGCAGATAGGGCCCATCTTTATAATTATCTGTTTGAAAAAAAAATTATATATATTTTTTATTTAATTAGTAATCATATCGTCCACATACTAGTTTTGTAATATATTTCATTATTTTTTATTATTTTTCATTTACTATAAATTATTTTTCTTTGAATTCATTAATTTTTTTTGTTTAATGTTTTATTTTTCTCATTTTTATTATATTTGTTATGAAATAAATAAAATAAAAATAAGAACAAAAATAAGAAATAAAAACATAAAAGAAAAAATTTTATATTATTTTATTAATATGTATTATAAAATAATATGAACTATTATTTATAAAATTTATTTTCATCATAAGTTATTATCATAAATTACAGCATAAATAATATAATTAAATTAAATTTAAATATAAAAATTTATGAGTAGTAAAATAAATAAATAGACATTCACGTTTATCTATATATTTATAACAATATTATCATTTTAATAATACTTTTATTAGCTATGATTTTAATATTTTTTATATTTATTACATATTTTTTTTAAAAAGGAAAATTTTAACATTCATAATATTTGAATAATTGTTTATTTCAAAAATAATCTTATTTTTTTGTTAGATTAAAATATTAATTTATGTAATTTTATTTTTAATATGTTGCAAAAATTAAAATTATATTTATCTAATTTATACACTAAAAAAAAGAAAAATATATATATATTTTAATTCTAAGATGAATTTTCTTAAAATTAAAAATTTTAACTATTTTAGAGATTTTAACTTATATTCTAAAAATAGTTATCAAAATTAAATACTAATTTCCTAAAATTTTTAGTTTTCAATCCCAATTATTTTTTTAATAAATTTATTTATAAAAAATATTATATTTACAGTGTCATCTACATTATTTAATAAATATTATAACTTAAATCAGGCATAATTAAACTCGAATAAATTTAAATTAGATAGAAAATAATTAATATTATTGATTTTGTAACTTACAAATTATTAATAAGAAATGGTTGAATTAGCTCATAAATTATATTTTGGACGATCTAAAAAAAAATTCCATGAAACAAAATAATGAGAAAGACAAAATATAAATTTTTTTTTCGATAAATTTAGATTTTGACAAGGCAATGCACAGTAAACAAAAGAAAGAAACAACCAGAAGTCATAAATTATTAGTGATAATTTGTTTAAGAGAAGAAAATAAATCGTCATTTCTTTTATTGGTAAGGAGGAAGAAGAAAGAATCCCGTGAATCTTCTCGTAACTCTGGAAAACCCATCTAGTTAATCTTGATTCCCTCCTCAATCTTTCTCTCTCTTGCTTGAGTTGTGTCAGTTGAATGCTCTGATCTGTAAGCTATCTCTCCCTCTCTCCTAATTTTTAGTTAATTTATTGAATCCTTGTTGAATTGTTTGTTTTTCGATTAAATTATTGAAACCTATGTTGCATATTCGTTGATTTTGGTGGTGGGTAGATATAATTATGCTTTTTATCTGTAATTTATGCCTTTTCTATTGATATTCCTTAAATTTCATTTTTGGTGTCTTTTTTCTTTGTGGTTTCATTCTTGGAGATTTGGGTACTTTTCTTGGTGATTAATTGTATCCATGTTGTAGCACTTTAAATTTCTTAAATGGGTTTTTCAGGGTTAATTTTGTTTGGTTTTGACATTCTTTTAAATCTTGTTTTCTTTATTGCAGGAAGAAATCCTGTTCTTGATCTTTAATTTTAAATACTTTAAGAGAAGATGAATAAATATATGACTGCTCTGTATGAAAGCAATATGAAGTCTAGTGGTGAAAATTTGGCAACTGCTATAGTGCCTTTAATGAAACTTCTTACCCTTACAATTATAGGATTGATTCTGGCACACCCAAAAACCCAAATCATCCCCAAAGCAACATTCAGACTTCTTAGCAAGTTAGTTTTTGCCCTATTCTTGCCTTGTCTAATCTTCACTGAGCTTGGTGAAAGCATTAGACTTGAGAACATTGCTCATTGGTGGTTTATCCCTGTTAATGTATTAATTAGTACAATAATTGGTTGCATTCTTGGGTTATTAGTTGTGGTTATTTGTCGCCCACCGCCGGAGCTTAACAGATTCACTATTATCATGACTGCTTTTGGCAATACTGGGAATCTTCCTCTCGCAATTGTCGGATCTGTCTGTCATACTAAAGATAATCCATTTGGAGCTCATTGCCACTCAAGAGGAGTGGCTTATGTCTCTTTTGCCCAATGGGTTGCTGTAATTCTGGTTTACACCCTTGTTTATCATATGATGGAGCCACCGTTGCAGTATTACGAGATTGTCGAGGAAGGGTCTGGAACTGAGATTGAGGAACAACAGACACCTACTGATGTTAGTAGACCTCTTCTTGTAGAAGCTGAATGGCCTGGCATTGAGGATAAAGAAACTGAACATGCCAAGACTCCTTTCATTGCTAGGACTTTTAATAGCCTCTTAACCATTTCGCAGACCAATTTTCCGGATCTTGAACTCTCCGGAGAGACTGCTGCAACTAGTCCTAGGTCCATTAGGTGTTTGGCTGAGCCAAAAGTTGTGAGGAGAATCAGAATTGTAGCTGAACAAACTCCCATACAGCACATACTTCAACCTCCAACCATTGCTTCTCTATTAGCTATCATTGTTGGGTTGGTGCCTCAGCTAAAAGCGTTTATGTTTGGATATGATGCTCCATTATCTTTCATCAAAGACAGTTTAGAAATTTTGGGTGGTGCTATGGTGCCTTCTGTGATGCTTATTCTTGGAGGTATGCTTGCTGAGGGACCAAATGAGTCTACACTTGGTCTTCGAACCACGATTGGCATAACTGTAACCAGACTTTTGGTGCTTCCTCTGCTGGGAATCGGTGTTGTATCGTTGGCAGATAAGCTGAATCTTCTTGTAGATGGTGATGCAATGTACAGGTTCGTGCTATTATTACAGTACACAACACCAAGTGCCATTTTATTGGGAGCAATTGCTAGCCTGAGGGGTTATGCAGTGCGAGAGGCCTCTGCTATTCTCTTCTGGCAGCATGTGTTTGCTCTACTCTCTCTTTCCTTGTATATTGTTATTTACTTCAAATTACTATCCCACATTTGAAGTTTTCCTGTGATCCTTCTGTCTCAAAGTCTTTGTGGAGTAGTTTATCGCTGCTGTCTCCCGTTCATTGGAGCGTAGCGCTATAATATTATGGATTTATGTTTGTGCTCCATGTACTCTTACCAGATACAAGTGATGATTCAGTAGAGATTCTGTTGTGCTAATTGATTTTGTGGATTGATTAAATATGATTCTTATTCTGTAAACACTATCTTGTTAGTGTAAATAGGTCTGACATTTCTGCAATATATTTGTTTGGAACTATATTTCTTCATGTTGTCCGTGTTGGAAATGAAGTAGGTAGTAAAATAAACAGTCAAGGGCATGTGTTGGTAAACAGTGTTCTAAAGGATTTATTTCAACCCTTCCTCCTAGGATTCAACTGACTCTTCTTTAGTAAAGAAAATAAAGAACAATAGCAGAACTGTCGGTGTATTTTCAATATGCACAGAAGGTTTGTTTATAGAGAAAAAATAAATGTTAGTGGCAGCTAAAATCTATTTAATTGGCTATCAAAGCCACTGTGTCAAATTAGTGGAAACTTGTCTCAGTCTCGTGCGCATGAGCTTATGCTTCCCTTGCCTTTTACTAAATCCCATGTAAGTTTCTAATTATAAAGGTTTGAAAAACTTCGTAAACTCTCTGTGAGATTCACCTTTTGAAATATAAAACAATTTGCAACCTGATCATTTGAATTTCTGAATTTTGTCTATACAAATGAAGCAAAAAAAAAAAAAAAGTGCTAAATGCAAATAAACTCGGCAGAGCTTTGATTCCAATTTCAAACTGACTATTTGTTTGGATTTCAGCCCTTATCATAGCAGGATGAAGACATAACCAGATAGTTAAGTGGCATATCTTGCATTAACCTCCTGAAAAGGTTGGTTCTACATTGCCATAGAGAATGGATTTCGTGGCCTTTTCAAGCCATATAACAGTTGCAGAAGCACACAGAATAGGTATTTGATTCTTGATAGGACAGCAAATAGGTGTGTGAATCTTTATAATCCGTCTTTTCAATTACTGAATTGTGATTCTAATAAGGGTATCAGAGCCTCTTTTTAATTATTGAATTGTGATTCTAACAAGGATAACAATATTTTCAGAGCTTTATAATAACTTGTTTTGAGAAGAATTATTCATAAATTCTTAAATTTAAAAAAAAAAATTAACAATTGAAATTTAATTTATTTTACTTTTATATAAAATACTTAAGAAAAAACAAAAATAAATAAAAAAAAATGTTCAAGGTTTTATAACATGAGAAAAAAAATTGATAAAGTGTTGATAATATATTTTTTTGTCACTCTAAGAAATTATCTAATATTATAATGTTATTTCTATTTATATTTACAGTATACTTATTAAGAATAAAATCAGATATATTAAAAAAATAAATTTGAACATTAGAAATTTTTTTGAAAAGAATAAGGAGTTTCTCTCAAAAATCCTATAAAGAAAAACATAAGCTGTAGGGTTAGCCCAATATCTACATTGGGCCAAGAGAATTGTAAATTAATATGATTTCTTTACCTTATCAAACCTATTTCAAGATTTTCCTTTCTGATTCTTTATTTTTCCCATTTCAAAACAAAACTGGATGAATTTTCCCTTTTATTTTCATTTATGTGATATTAAATAATTATATGACGATAATTTGGAGAATTATACTAAGAATTATATTTTATTTTTTAATTAAATAAAAAATTAAAAACACTTCAAAAATCTTAAATATTTCTCTTAATTAAGTTTTTGTTTTAAATATTAACAAATGATGAGATTTATAGATAGTATTACATTACATTAAGAATAAAAAATCTTTCACTTATTCTTAAGGGGAATTGCACATAATTTATCTATAAATAATTTTATTTTTATTCATAAAATTAATTTAATTATTATCAGAAATAAAACTATGAATAATTATGATTGGATCGATAATTACTTTTATATAAAAAAATATGTCAAATAAAAATTTTCTATAAGCTAATAATTTTTTTTATTTATTAGAATGGTCACCGGAGTTTGTAGATTTCTCCTTTCTTAATTGTCATGGAAATCATGCTTTTATTATGCAAATCATGTCTAAATATGATGAATCTTCTTTAGAGCTTACCAAAAAAAAAAAAATGAAGAAATTAAATAAAAGTGTCAAATGCCATACGCAAGAGAGAAAATAATATGGTCAAAAATCAAGATTCTATGTTAGGAACAGCCAATTTCCATTCAAAAGCCATCATCTCTTTGTTGTGTGGTACACTGCAAACTTAAATTTGAGTAGTATCTTCTCAAGTCCAACATGATAAGTCTTGTCAAACCTTTATGTATTACAAACCTTGTTAATTAGCTACATATTAATTAAATTATTAAAGAAGAGACGTTTTCTTGCTTATTGATATTGTATCATGAAAAAAACAATTATATCAATTATTTTGCAACTTAATTCATATTATATTTATGACATTAGAAATAGATATTATATATAAGTCAACAATTTTGTAATCTATTAAATCTGAGTCTCATTATACAGTTGATTTTACCATTCAAACTTGTCTCTTTATACATGTTATTAAATGATGTATAGAAATAAAGAATTTTCAATCTGAATCATTTATTTTATTATGTATATCTTATTTTTTATTTTTTTTATATGTCGTATTATTAATAAAAAAAATGACATATAAAAAAATAATGATTGTCAAAATATTTTTAAAAAATAAGTGATAAAACGTATAAAAAATATAAAATAGGAAATGAGATTAAATATTCATATCTAATAGTTTTCGAACAGTCATAATTAAATTTGATTTTCAATCATTAGTTCTAAGATTATTTTTAAAATTTTACTCCTCTTTTTTCTTTCCTTTCATTTTCCTCCCTTAATTCCAAACATAAACCATATATTACCTATGAAAATAATTATGGAATTAATTTCATGCATATAATTATTTTTTCAACCATTGTTGTATTGTATTATGTATATATCAATTTTGTGAATAAATTGAGATAAAAAGAAAGAAAGGAGATGAAAAAAATTTATAATCTAGAAAAGAAAAAGAAGGCTTTGATGTCTTCATAGTTTAATTAATTAATTAATTGCATGCAAAGACTGAATTATGGGTCATACTTATCGGACTCATCTTTGCTCTTATAATCCAATCACTAGCAGCAAATCTTGTTGTGAGCACAGGTTTAATTAATTAATTAATTAATTTTTTTATATATTATATAAAAATATATAATATTTATTATATATATCTTTTATATTTATGTAGGATTAGTAATAACAAAATCATTAATGAATTAGTTAATTATAATATTTAATTTACTAAATAACGTAGAAGGGAGAAATTTATTGATGGAAAAATTAATGGCTAAAAATCTTGATAAATTCATAATAAAAACGTATTGTTCATAGAAGTTTTCTTGCCTCCACAAATTCCCTAAAATTTCGTGTATATATTAACTATTTCATATAAACGCAACAGGCAAGCTTTGATATGCTGAACTAATTTCCAAATGAAGTAGTTGTATAGCGTTTATTTTTGTTATATATCGAACAGAAAAAAGTATTGGCTTTTATGAAAATTAATTAATATTTAAGTAATACATATTTGTAAATTAAATTAAAGGTTAAGGAAATTTAAGTGGAATGGAAAAGACGAAAGCTTGAATTTACACTTTTTTTTTTCATAATATCTAAAACTTATTTGATTTAGTTATTTGCGATAACTATTAATTAGTAATTGATAATTGATAACTGATAATTAATAATTGATAATTAAATATTATAAAGTGTTTGATAAAATTATTATTATTAATATGTTTAATGACTAATAACGATAAATATTAATATTTATGTTTTTATTTAAATGTATTTTTAATAAAATAATTTAATTTATTATTTAAATAAATACAGTTCTTTCAATAAAGTTTCAAACTGAAATTTTTTATACTCCAATTATTTGATTACTTAATTATTATTATCTACCACTGAAAAATAAAATCACTAAAAATAACAATTTTATCAAATCAAATAAATTCTTTTTTTCAAATCATTATTATTTTATTATAAATTTAAAAAAAAATCACCAACAAAATGTCGGTGATAAAAAAATCTAAAAAATAATACAATATTAAACAAAAAATATATATATATATTTCATTAATTAATACATTCAAAATTTATATTTTTTTCTTAAGAATTAAATTTTTTATATTTATGTTTAATTAATTTTCATGAATGATTATTTTTTTTTAATTTTAAATTAATGTTAGATCAAAAAAATATGTGAGTGTGTATAAAATAAAATCAAATATATTTAATTATATATATATCGGTTTGATTCAATTTAAAACTAAGAAAAAATGTTCAAATTATAAATTAAATTGAACCATTAATTTATTCTATTTTTCAAATTGAAACTAAAATAAATAACTGTAAAATTATCAATTTAAATTTAATTTAATAAATTTAATTCGATTTAATCGATTTTACTTCTACCCTTGAATTCTATAATCTCTTCAACTAAAAATGGATTTTCTCGTATTTATTAATTGATAACTTTTTTAGAAAAAAAGAAAAAAGTGAGTACAAAACAATCAAACAAGATAAACACAAACAATATGAACCATTGTAAGTGGCCAAAGTAGTGGAGGAACCCAAACCATTGACTGCCCAAGAATATGCTTTATGGCCTTACTCATCACCTTCAAATCAGAAGCTATATCTACCCTTTTAGCCAAAAGAGAATGACAAAAGTATTAGCTTTGTCATAACAAAATAAAAATTAATTAGTATATAGTCTAAATTGATGCAATAATTAAAAGCAAAGAAATCTGAATCATTAGCTTAATTAAAAAAAAAAAAAAGGCTAGTGAAAATTGATTCGGTTGAAACCCTAAAATCAAAAAGTTTTATATTCGAATTCTATTTTTACGTGTAGGGGATTATTTACTTTTTTTTATTTGTTTTCTAGTTATATTTTCTGTGTATATTAGACTGTAATATTTGTCAGTCTAATACTTGATATTTATAATTGATTTTGCATTATACAATAAATTAGCTCAAAAATAACTGAGTCAAAACAAATTAAAAAATATTTTTTTAGATGAAGAGAAATTTTCATTCATGTAAATAAAATATATGATTAATGTTAAATAATAAATAAATTTTATAAATTATGAACCATATACTTATAGATTTTTTTTTTAAAAATAATTTTTATGAGTAAAAATATGATCATATTAGCAAAGAAATTAATTTGCATAAACACACTAAAAATTATTAAGTATGACAAAATTATATTTTTTATTCATATAAAAGTGAACTTATATGAATGTAAGTCATTCCAAAAAAAATATAGGTTCACTTTTATATAGATAAAAAAAATATGCATATCACTCCCACTTCTATATTTTCAAACAAGTTGAATTGCATAACTACAATTTATGGATTCTCAAATTTATTATTTTCACTAAAATTATTTATCAAAAAACACATAAAAGAAAAAATAATCCTCTTATTAAAAGAGACAAGAAGAATAACAAACTCTCAATAAAAGAAAATACAAATAAAAACTCATTTTTTTATCGAAAAAATCTTAAATATAATATGCTGATATATTATATTACTGTTAATCGGTTTATAATTTTATGTAATGAGTTAAAAAAAAAAAAAAAATTGTCGATCTATATCTTATTAAAAAAATTAATAAAGAAAAGTGAAAGAATAGGATTATCATTTATTATAATTGTATGTCTATGATAACCGAAATCGAATTAAGCATCTCGAATCAAACAAATGAGTGGAAATGTGTTTGCCGCTAGTTAAAAATGATGATAGAGGAGGGTGACAAATTTTAATATCTAGTGGTTGAGAATATGCGGAGAATCGCAATGAGAGCAAATCTCCATACTTTGTTTGCCACTAAAATCTCAATGCTTTCTTTCGTCTTTTACTTTTGTTTGGTTTCTTTCACATGGATCTTTCGTTTAGGTCAAAAAGAAAAAGAACAAATTACCAATTACTACATTGTTTAATGTTATCATTAATCTTCAGTTTTTGTCAAAACTTTGGATTCTTCCAAATTACAAGTCACGACACTATCAATAAATCAAGGGATGAAAGAAGGAACTCCATTTTTTTTCTTAATCAGGGATAAAAGTATGACAAGAAATTCTCATTTACTCTAAAGATTTATTGAGGATGAAACAAAATATGTATCTCTACTTTTCCTCTCCATGGGATAGGAACAAGAGGGATATTAAGCATATTTGTTTTTCCTTCTATGGGATGAAAGAAAGAACAAGAGTATATCCCTTCTTCTATGCATACAAGGACTCGAAACTCATAGATATATATATAATTAAATTTATTAGGTACAAGTCAAATATGCACTTACAATGTCATAGTATTATATTAATAATTTAACAATAAATACATCTTTTGTAATACAAAAGTTTATAAATTTAAAATTTGATAATTCTTTTTATTTAAATTTTTTTATATTAATTAAAATAAATAAAAAAATGCAAGTAAACATTCTTTTTTTTTTTAAGTTTAAGTATCAGTCGAAATAAATTTTCTCTTCGAGCGAGTTTAAAAAACATATCTCACACCCTAAATATATATTGAAAAAATAATAAATTTTAATTTTAATATTTCTTTTTATTTAAAAACTCTTTTATATTAATTACAAATAATAAAAAAAATACAAAAAAACATCCTAATTTTCCTTAAACAACTCTTCGAATGAGTTTAAGAGTCATACTTCATATTTGATGAAGGTATATATTAAAAAATCAACGTTAAAATGTTAATTTCAAAAATTAGATCCTCACCAATAAAACAAAATTTATTTATTTATCTGTCAAACTAATTTTTGAATAAATTATGAGAATATATGAAATATACAAGTTATATCACAGTTTTTATAATAAGAATATATACCCTTCATTTTTTATAGGGACAGAGCTTTGTAATGGTCAAGGTGGATTGGAGTCATTTGGGAGAAAAAAAATCTCATTAACCTAAAAAAAAAAGTTTTTATTTGTCCATTCATATTTAATTTTTTATATATAATTAATTCTAAACTCATTTAAAATTAATTAAAAATATCATTAATTTATAATAAAATTTTCATTTGTCTCATTTAAAATTAATTTTTTAAATAAAATTAATTTTCAATCCATTTAAAATTAATTTTTTAATTTCCTCTATAATTTTTTAAATATAATAAAGTGAGTAAACTCTAAATATTTATCTACATCTAAATAAATATAGTATTTTTTTTTTCTTTTGTTCATTATTTAATTTTTGGAGTATTATATATTTGATTTTGGTATTACACGCAAATAGCTTTAGCCCTCAAAAGAGTCAAAAACGCATATTAAGGATACTTAAAAATATTAAATTAAAATATATTATCTCATTTTCCCCCCAATATTTCTTTCCAATCAAAATTTCCATTCCATTCCTTTTCTTTCCTTTCCTCCCTTGAAATTTCTTTCCTTCCTTCCTTCAACAAGGACCACTACTATACCACCACCGTCTCCTTCTCTATAAATCCACAACCCAATACCTTCTTCTTCCTCGCCTTCTCATCTCATTCACACAACCCCTATCTTCTTATTAACAGAACTTTTCTGTCCTTTGTTTTTGTCTCTGTTTTTCCTGTCTTTTTCACTTTTGTTGTTATAAATTGGAACACAGAAATGGCAATTCCTTGTCCTCCATTGATGATTGGATCAGAAAACTTTTCTATGGAGGCTGGACCTTTGTCTTCCATATCCCAACCTCAAGTACTTCACACCCAAGACGAGCTTAAAAAGATTGCAGCCTATAAAGCCGTCGACTTTGTCCAATCTGGTATGGTTCTTGGTCTCGGCACTGGCTCCACCGCCAAACACGCCATCGATCGAATTGCTGATCTTTTACACCAAGGCAAATTGACCAACATTATTGGAATACCCACTTCAACAAAAACCCACCAACAAGCTTTATCTCTTGGTATTCCTTTATCTGATCTTGATTCTCACCCCATCATCGATCTCGCTATCGACGGCGCTGATGAGGTGGATGCCGATCTCAATTTGGTTAAGGGACGAGGTGGGTCTTTGTTAAGAGAGAAAATGATTGAAAGTGCTTGTAAAAAATTTATAGTTATTGTGGATGAGTCTAAATTGGCAACTCATATTGGTGCCAATGGGGCCATGCCAGTGGAAATTGTGCCTTTCTGCTGGAAATTCACACAGGATAAGCTTCAACAGTTGTTTGATTATGCAGGTTGCTTGGCCAAGTTGAGGACTAATGGAGGTGAAAATGGCGAGCCATTTGTTACTGATAATGGTAATTATATTGTGGACTTGTTTTTTAAGAAAGATATTGGTGATTTAAAGGCTGCTAGTGATGCTATCTTGAGGTTATCTGGGGTTGTGGAACATGGAATGTTTCTTGATATGGCAACTACTGTTATTGTTGCCGGTGAATTTGGGGTCACCATCAAGAATAAGCATTAGATTGAGATAGTTATTTAACAAAAAAAAATTTTTTTTGGTGGGTTACTAATGAAATTGGGATTTTTTTTTGGTTGTTATTGTAACATTATTGACAACAATTGTGGAGAGATATTCTCCATCAGTTTTGGTCAAAACATTAGGAGCATTAGGATTACGTGAGCAGCTGAATAATGGTGCTTAATGTATGTCAGCTGCTATCTCCTCTTCTTTTTCAATATAATCTTTTTTTAATGGGATGCTATATGTTTTTACTTTGATACATTTTTGGCATGTTTGAACTTTGAATTGACTGGACCAGACTTTGTCTGAAACAAATAGTTTCTGTCTACACCATTAGATATGCAATAACTGTAGTTTTGTTGAGGGGAATTTTGCAAAAATGTTCTTCATGGCTAATTAGCAAAACAAGCTTGTTCACTCATTTGATTAATTTATGTTGGCTTAATTATTATTCGCCCTCGGTATCGGACTGCAGGGTTCACCTTTGTTTTCTTCTTTTATCATCCAACTCTCTTAGAGATGTTTATTGCTAGTTTATAGCATCCAGACAACCTAGATGACCCTCTTGTCTTGATGAATTCTTTCTGTATTCATAGGCCAATCCAAATTCCAGATGTATTGGTAGATGCTGCCCAAGCTGATTATGCAACGCTTTAATCTAGTGAATTCATGCACTTGAAATGCCATGGTTATAAATTATTCTTGAGAAAAAAAAAAGGAAATGATTTCTATGTTGAGCAAAGGATTGTCATTGATTGGATAGAAATGTATTCTGCTTCATTTGTATTAATCACTCAATACCATTTGATCACTAGGTCATTAAGGATAACTCTCTTGATAAAAAGCTCTTAAGAGATGTTCAGCCTTTTTTTTTTTCTTTTTTGTGATAATTGTTTTTCTTGGGTTCAAATTGTAAGTGTAGCCTATAGAAGTGTATCTTTGTATAGCATGTTATTATTTTGAAGGGATTCGTAAGGCTAAGACCAAAAGGTAGGTTCATAGGTTTATAGAGGCATGATTAACATTGCGGCTGTTTATAGAGGAAGTTAATTAACATTTTAGTTGTATACACAGCCACAGAGATCTGAAATTGAGTTGTTGTTATGTAAAGACCATTGGAACCCTTGGCATTATTTTTTGAGCATTTCATTAACATATTGATAACTACTGGACAAAATGGTTCTATAAATACAGTTGCTTATTTAGTCGAATTTTTAGCACTTCATCTTTATATTGATCTCTCTGGAATTTTTAGCTTCTGAAGGAGGCATTTATGGTTGATCTTATGATTTTCAAATACTCTCCCTTAAGAGTGCAATTGAAGAAGAACATGTCGAAGGTCTACAAACAAATAGTCAAGTAATGAAAGGTATCAATGTCATCCTGCTGATGTATTTATGTAGCTTGCAGGACTTTCTTGTTCAAGAGGCATAAAGAAAGCAGCACTGCAGGCCAGCAGCCAGCAGATCTCTATTTGACATTCAATTCCAGCTCTTCCCCAACAAATTTTAAATTTTTGGAGCTACATTTGTCAATTACTGGTTCTCTGAGGGATTCATACTCTGATGGTTAACTGGATTTTTGTTCTCTCCCATTCTGCATCAGTTTGCTTCTTTTTTTAATCTGGAAAATGTGATGCAAGTGGTTATGACTTCTTGTAAATATTTAAAGCTGATATATATCATTGAACTATTGGTCCAGTTGGAAGTACCACTGATCAATCACTTGCCTTATTACATAAAAATCAAAATTTTAATAATACCAATACCAATAAATAAATAAAGTGGGTATTTGTTAGCTTCATGGCTCACTATATTTAGGATGGTAAATTGGATTGAACTGGCTCTAAATCATATTATTCAGTACAAAATTTTCAAAATGAGTTTTATATAAGTTTGAACTTGATTGAATTTTAATAATGATTTTGAATTGTGATAAATTTAATTTTAATAAACCTCAACTGGCTTGAACATATATATATATATATATATATATATATTCTTTATGTATTGGAATTATATTTTTCATAATAATCCAAAATCAATTTTTATAACAACAATATAGATTTATTTTCTTATTGTTGAAATGGACATGGAGAAGATGAAAACAATATAATTTAGAGGCCTTATAATTATCAAAAAAAATTCATCCAAAATTATTTAAAGTAGAAACAAACAATTCATATAATCAATCCCAATTAATTTTGGGATTAAAATTAAATTGAGTTGTTGTTGTTGTATTTATATTAATATATAAATTCATTTAAAAAAAATAACATCAAAATCATACAATGTAATATAAGATGTGGCAAAAATTAAATTTAACAAATAAAGCAGAAATTATAAATAAAGAAAAATAAAGTTATGTAAATGAATTAACTATAAGTTTAGTCAAAATAATTTGGACTGAGTTAGACACTAACTATACTCAACCTAAGATGTTCAGAACCGTAGTTGAATTGGGAAAGCCCATTTAGAAAGGTATAAGGCTTTGCATGATTTTGAAGAGAACAATGGAATCAGAGAAACTGTTGAGTCTTGACAAGGAACACTAAAACATAATATATTAATTACTAATATTCTACATATTAATATTTTTTTTTTCTTAACTTTTTAGTTCAGAAACATAATTGAATTTTATTTCCTTTTTATTTTTTCTTTAAAGTTTTTCTTATAGCTTTTTTTTTTTTTTTTTTAAGTTTAATAAATAAATTTAACTTATCATTTTTTATGCAAAAAATAACAATAATCAAGTCATGAAAACATAAATGAGGACTTTTAGATTTTGAACTATACGAATAACTTTCTTTTTTAATAAAAAATAATATATTAAATTATATATATTTATTTATTCACTCAATTAATTCTCTGATTAAATTATATTCAATTCTGATACTTCGTATGCCTAATGAATTGTTCATTTCATGCGTAAATATGTGTTGTATATTTTTATATATTATTTGTTAAATTTTTCTTTTTTCTGATTTGAATTGAAATCAAATTTCTGTTGGCTATTCAAATTTGCAACAGTGTTAAACTTTAGAATGTTAATTAATGGGTAATACCTACACTTTTTAATTTAACACTAATTCTGCTCATTTTAAAATAGTGTAAAGATAAAAAAAAATCTCTTTACAAATAATTTTTTTATCCCTTCTATTAATTTTTACGTCTGCTCTTAAATACCATAGTTGTTAAAATAAATTATTTTCAAGAATTAAATTATATATGAATTTATTTGAATAGTTAATCATTTAAAATTTATCCCAATTCTTATTTTTTTATAAATTTAAACTTGAAACTCTAAATTAAAATCATAGTAATTTCAAATTATCATTTACCAAAACCAATCGTTATATTTTTTAAATTTTAAGAATGATAGTATTATATAAATTATATATATCTAGATAGATTATTTTAAAGGAGTTAAAAAATATTTTTAAATGTAAAAAATTAAATTTAGTGGCCGAGAAAATATTTTTTTATATAAAAAGTTGAATTTAATTACGTCAATTAGAAATTTTTTTATAAATTAATAATTTTTTTCTTGAATAATACAAATCCACTGGACCACTATAGTCCTCCATTTATCAAAAGAAGTTAAAACTAAACTGATCATAGGTGAAATATTATGTAAGAAAATAATATTATATTTAATTATTTTATTTTTAGGATAAAATGTCTTATTATTATAATAGTCTAAATAATAATGCTAATTGATTTTAAAATTTAACGGTTGTTGAAAATAAAATCTTGAGATTATTATGTAAAAAAATAAACTAAATTGAAATTATTATCTTGAGCTAATTTTAAAATTAATTTTTTTTAAATTAGGATAATGCTAATTTTTGAAGATTTCTTTTTAACTGTTGAACTAATTTATTAATATTTGAAGACAAGCCAGTGGGATTCTTTAGTGTAAACTCTGTACACTGATTTCTTAGTGCATAAGATAACATTATAAGAACATAATTATTATTATTATTTTTTTTTTAAGGAAAGAGCTGAACAACCTTTCAATCATTAGAAACATAATAATAATAATAATAATAATTTTCTGTGCTTAATTAACTTGAAAAGACTGTAATAATAATGAAGACAAGAGCAACATTGATATTCACAGAATTACAAAAGGCTCCATTTAGGTCTTCGATGGAATGTGATAAAGGGAACTCTTTTTCTTTTTCTTTTTAACTTTCTTGTTTGATAATTTCTCTCGTATTCTCATGGTGATATACACAGAAAATGATCAAGCGTTCAATTTTTATTTTTATTTTTTGCTTTTGAAAAATTATAATTATAATTTAAATCCAACATGAATAAAAATCAAATGCATCAGTTTTAATTTTACTGATACTGGTAATTGATTGGAGGTTCTAAGACTAAAATGGATTAATTATGATATTAAGTTTTGAAAATTGTGTATTTTCACTTACATTCTAGTCAAATTCATCTTACATAAATATAAATTATAACTATCTCAATATGAATATATTGGATTGGTTGAGTAATTCCTCTTTCCTATATAATAGGTTTATCACTCTCGCTTATAATTCTTTGCCTAATAGTTAGCCACCAACAATTTGTAATTTAGTAGTTTATATGATATTTAACATTAATTTAGTTTAATTTTAATTCTATCCAAATTTAATCTCTTACATGAAAGTGAGATTCAATATTAAATTTTTGATGGTTCGAAGTTCTAAAAATATAAAAAATATCATTAAAAACGTTATTCTCATAAAAAAAAATTCAAACAAAACGCAATTTATTATAATAAAAAGAATTTAAATATCGAATAAGAATAAAAAAAAAATTGACAAATAACCGGCGTGACAGATAAATCTTTTATTTTTGGTATATTGAGCATAATTAAATCCAAATAATTTCCGATTGAATTAGAAGATTAAAAAAATCAATAAAAATTATCAGTTAGATGAAGAGACATACACTCAAATATCAAGCTATTATAACCCAACAACAAATTAAAAAAAAAATCTTAAAATATTTGATCATTAAATACATGAATGCTAATTTTTTCCATTAATTATAAATAAGAATTATATATCTAGATCAGATTTATGGAATTATAAATTATATTAAAATAACAATTACGTTTTTTTAGTGAAAAACCCTAATATTTATTTTAAATTTATATAATATTTTTCACATTTATTATCATTAATACATGTGAACCAATTAATAAAGCAAAAATAGGAAAAAAAAGTATAAAAAAAATTTGAAATTATAAACCAGATCATGAGAAGAATCTTGATCTGTAGAAAAGCAAATCATTAGAAATTTAGATTATAAATTAGCTCTCTCATTTAAAATGATTTTCACATGAACACACGTGCCACTATATAATTATTATGATTTCTACCAAATCCAATTACACAAAGATTATCTATTAATATAATCAAACAATTTGACCCCTAATTAATAATCAACACATTCAAACCATACAGACAAATGGAACATTCAAAGGAGAGTTCTTTTTTAAGTGCTTGTCAAATTTTTAAATGTAGGATTTTTAACATGCACCTACACCACGGATCCATATTATATTGTGAATTTCATATATAAAAAACTCCACTTTATTTTTGTAGATAAAAATAAATATTTATATTTATGAATTTCGTGTACGAAAATAAATAAACAATAAAATAATTTTTCTGATATTATTTTAAATTTTTAAATATAAGATTTCTAATAGTGATTGAGGGTCTTTACAAAACATGTTAAACAATTCTAGAAATTACAAACCATTTAAGCTTTCTTTTGGATAACTTGAAATTAAAATTAAAATATTTAATTTTAATTTCACATTTGATAACACAATTAAAATTAGAATTAGAATTATATCCATAATTTCATGGAATAATAATAAAAAATTTAATAATTTTTAATTGAATTTTTAAAAATTTAAGTTTCATAATCACCAATGTTACCTCTAGTCCACTACCACCATTATCGATAATTATAGTAATTCATTATCACTTTCGTCATCTCCGTCAATGGTAGTGATCCTTCACCACAATGAGTTTTGGCAGCCATTGTCACCATCGATTACATCCAACGACGTCCCAACACCAACATTAATTTTTATAAAATTTTAATTTTAATTTTAATTATTTATGTAATACAAATATCAAAATTATAATTTCAATACAATTATAATTATAATTCCATTATTTAAACATATCCTCAAAAATTTTGTTCTCCACTTCACCAAAAAATAAATCCATTCAAACAGATGCTAAAAAAATATTTTCCTCATTAGATAGACTAAACCTCTATGTTAAGTGTGGCTTCAAAGATTACGTTGAATATCATTTTCTTGGATTTTATGCTTTTATGAATTTCACAGTAAATTCATACGAGATATGGCCTAAGTCTGAAAATGTTTCAGAAGAAGTGAGTGTCTGTTGTGAGACTACATTTATCTGTAAAATTGACTTGGTGAGACAGTCATCAAGAGAATTAGTGATGGGGTTAATCATAAAATGTAAAGGGAAAGGCTCATAAACTGCAGATTATTTTCTATTTAGGGTCCGATTTTGGTTATATATAAGGTATTAATTATTACATTTCATGAAAGGAAAAAAACAAATTAGCATTAGAGGAAAGAGATTTAATATATTTATGGGATTTAATTTTGATCAACTTCAAATAAGATTTGAATTTTTAATCTCATATATTATAAGGAATATTTGCTTTGTAATATTGAACCACTAGAGTAATGACTATAATTATATTTTAAAAGATATTTATATATATATATATTTTCATTTACAAATTTTTAATTAAAATATGATTGATATATTTTTTTCTTAGATAGATTGGGGATATTGGTTCATTAATGTATTAATGGTGATGAACGAGAGGGCTTAATAATAAATAAATAAAATAATAAAATAATAAAATATAAAATATAAAGTCATGATGAAGTTGATGACATGACATTGGGGTTACGTGCCTGTTCTGGCATGATAGTGTGTTTATGTACGAGTTGGATTTGATTAGTAAGAAAATTTGTTATTTTTTTTATTGATAATTTAATTTTTGTGACTAATTTTTATCTAATAATTTTTAAATATATAAATTAAGAGTGCATGTAATATTAAATTTATTTAAGAATGTTCGGATGTAGATTGATAATTATTAATTTAAAATAAAAATATTTTTTAATTGATAAAAATTTTAATCTATAATTATAAATTTTATTTATTATAAAATTTTATCGATTTAAAAAAGAAGAATCGATAAATATTTAATATAATTTTTTAATTATCGATACATATATTTTTAAATAATAATTAAATTTTATAATTATATATTAAACTACCCCTTAAAAAAAAATTTAATCTCAATACACAAATAAACTGAATTGAAGATACTCTATATCGACTACAAAAAAAATGATAATACAAAGTTACAAGTGTTGTCTTACAAATTAGCTTAATCATACTTATCTTTCATTTTGGCCGTTTATGCCTTAAAAGATAAAGAATACAATAAATAATTTGCGATACCAAACCCCCTAGTTTCCTTTTGATGGGAACTACTTCATTTAAAACAGGCAATTAAGCCAAAATAATTGAGATCAACATACCCATTTGCTTACACTTTCATTTGGATATGGACATATTACATAAAAAAAATATTATTACAATAAAAAAAAAGTTTTGCCTATTTTTTAAACTAAATAATAATATTATTGATTTAAATAAAAAAAAAAATAATATCGGATAAAAAGAAAGGGATTTAAATTTATTTCATATAATCTAACATAAAATAGGCTCCTCTAACTACAACTACAGATGAATCAACTTTTAAATAAGATTATTATTAAATATACTTTTAGCATTTTCTTAATATGGAAGGGAAAATAAAAAGTAATGTTTGATCATACAAAAAAAATATAATTATTTTTTATAACAAAAAGAAAATTATCATTCAAACCAGCCATATAACATACATAGTAAAATTAATTTTTCTAATGTAAAATAAATAAAATTATTACTTTCATATCATTAATAATTATAAATTGTTTTAGATATAATATTGTTTTTATCATAAAATTTTTAGTACTATCATCTTTATAATTAGTGAAAATCCTCACCACTGTAAAAGAGTTATAATGTTTTGAAATTTCAGAATCTTTTAATATTAAACTTGAAAAACTACCCTAAATTATAATATATTTTTCAAACTTTATAATTAATTCATCTCATAAACATAAAAAAATACACTCAAAATGAATAAAAGTTTTGAGATAAAAAGAAATAAAAACTCTCAATTAAATATGTTTCTTTTGCCAAAAATGTTTTCTAAAAAATATTTAATTGAATTCTCCAAAAACAAAAAAAAAATATTTTATTGATAAAAAATAAAAAATAACTTTCTTTTTTAAAATAAAAGGTAAAAAAGTATTTTCTAAATTAAAAAATTGTAAAAATAATATGAATAAAAAAATGAACTTCTGAATTTTGTTGTTTTTTAACTGAAATTCGGTCAGCCACCAAACTTCTTGTTGGGAAATTAATAAATGTGAATATTATTTTAGTTGTGCCTAAATTATATAATTTTGCTGAACATTAATCCACAAGAGCTATTAAAATAAATTATATAAATATCAATTAACGCATGTTGGTTCTACAGTAAGAAATTTACTACCCTTAAGCAAAATGTTGAAAAAAGTTTGCCATCTCATAAATTTCATCATACTTAAATTTAAAATAATCGAAATGTATGATTATCAAATATCAAATAATTTTAAAAAATATTATATATATTTCATAATAAATATCATAATTATAAAATATATAATTATTAAAAAAATTATTTATTTTTAACTTTTTAATTATTTTAATTTATTTTCGCTTTTCTAATTATGTCAGATTCTATAATTCTTAATTAATTTTCATATTTTTTAATATATTTTTAATGATGATATTATTATTAATTTAAAATAAAATATAATTTAAATTAAAAAATAAAATAATTAAATTGACACGAATTAAAAAGAATTAAATATTTATTATGAGACGAAAAAAATATATATTTTGACACAATAATATGTTAGATGTCATTAATACTTAAGCACTTTATTTATTATATTTTGAAAATTTAAAAATTTTTATAAAAATTTTTAAAAATTATAATTTAATAGCATTTGATATAATAAATTTAATAATATATTTAAATAAATAGTAAAAATATATTATAAATATATTAAATTTAAAATATTAAATTTAATACATAAAATTTATAATATATTTTTTACTATTTACTTAATTTATTTAATATAAAAAAAATATAATATTATATTTTTTATATCAAATATTATTAAATTATAATTTTTAAAATTTTTATAAAAGTTTTAAGATTTTCAAAATATGATACTGAAAAATTACGGTATAAAAATATATAGCAGCTGCCTCAACTTATCTAATCCCTTTGTAATAAACACATTAGGGCAACGTGTCGCAATCATAATAGTGGGATCAAGTGGTCAACAATTGCGGGCTCGACGTCTAGTCCTTTTCATGCATATTCTTTGGGTGGTTCTCATTCCCTTAAGAAAAAACACTTGACTATATGATAAAGAAATAACCCAAAAATATAAAAAATAAAAACATTGAAATTGATCTGCTAAGGAAATTCCCATCAAATTAAATCACAATTAATTAAAATTGAAATTGATCTGGATTCCACTTTTATCATGATAATATGAGAATAAAATGATGCTTAATATGCATCCTGAGACATGTTAGAAAATTAATTATGTGTGAATTTAAAATAATTTTTTTTATATAAATATAAAATTTTTGAGAAAATTAATAATGTTTGTAGTAAAATTGTATAAAAATTAAATTTAAATGAATTAAATAAAATTATTTTATAAATTAATAGAATATATATTTTTTTTCGTAGAAAAATCTAGGTCCACTCTAACTTGGCCATTCCTTCGTTCCTATATGCACCTAACCGTAAATAGTAGAATCTCTGTAACTAAAACAACGGTTAATAAACTGGTAATTAAAACATAATAATGATTAATTAATTACATTAGATCTGCAAGTAAAGTCAAAACAGCCGGTGCTCTTTACTTATTCCTTTTCCATTCCGTTCCCATTATGATGGATGCTAAAACACGTCCGTATTCAATTTCATTTTATATTTTATAAATTTTTTTTTTTTTGTATGTATCACATTATATTTATAAAACTTACTTCTTTTATTTATTTTTTTATTTATTGTTTAAGATTTTATATATATTTTTTATTTATTATTTAAAATTTTATACACATATATTAAAATATTTATTAATTAAATTCAAAATAATTTATTTAATCTTATATTTTTAATTTTATTTTAAATTAAGATGGTATTTAGGTACAAATCCTATTTTAAAAACATCATTTCAAAAAACTGTGATGTCTAGCTTAAATTTTTTTATTTTTAAGTTTTAAAACGACGTTTTAAATTAATCACTTAAACACTCAAAAAATTATTTAATTTTTTTAAAAATTCAAAATGACGTTTGATACCTATTTTAAGAAAATTCAAATATTTTCTAAGTAATTATATTTTAATTAAATGTTATAAGAATAAACTAAGAAAAATAAATAAATGTTATTTTAAAAATTTAAAACAACAATTAAAAATATAAATGAATAAATTTCTAAAACGATAAATAAAAAATATTAATAATCAAAATATTAAAAAAATAATATCACGTATAAAAAAATATAAAATACAAAATAAGATTTGACGTATAAAAAAATATAAAATATAAAATAAGACACGTAATATAATAAAAAAATTCAAATTATACTAAAATCATTAATAAATTTTCTATAATTGTTAAAGAAAATAAATAAATAAAATTCCAATATTCACCAACCCAATTGCCATGCCCACTTTAGAAAAAAATGGTAGAAAAGGAATAACTGTAAAATAAAAAATTAAAATTATTTAAAAAAAAAGACTTGTTTTAGAAAATCTTTTATCTTATCCTAATCATTAATTTTAAAATTCTTAAAATAAGAGACTTTGAAGGGGTAAAAGATTTATGACAATTCATAAATTTTCTAATTTTTTTTTTAAACATTAAGTAAACGGAGAATTAATCGTGAATTTATTATTTAAGAAAATATACAATGACTATTAAATTATATTTTAATGTATAATTTTTTTGAAATTTTATTATGTAAAATAAAAATCATCATATTTTATTATAAAAAAATTTAACAATAACACTAATTACCTTTAGATTAATTGATATTTGGTTCATTAGTAATAAAATTTTGCTAATATAAATCACATAAGATTTAGAGATAAATAATTCTACTAATATAAATTAAAATTTCCTAATAAAGAATTCAATATAATTTATTTAAAAATTGGAATGATTTCTCTAGGAGACAATCTAAATGAAATTAGTTACAATGATATCACCACACACAATTCATAACCATAATTATTAATAATAATAATAAAAGAGGAAGATATTTGGTAAATAAAATAATATTTCTTAAAAGTTTAAAAAAACAAAAGGTCCAAAAAAACAAATGCTTTGCTTAATATCCTCAACTAATTAAGCAAATAAGCAGTGGTTTCCTGATACTAATGAGACCTGCCTTTTTAGTTTAGGTCTCTGCTCTGTCTTCCCCCATGTGAGACTAGCCTTTTCTGCTGCAATTCAGGGACCATCTCTCCCTTTCTCTATCTCCATTATTCACTTTTCTCCTTCCTATAAGACCCCAGTTACTACTCAATGCTAGAATCACTCTAGAACTCTCTCTTTCTCTCTTTCTCTGTGCATCTCAGTTCTACTTTGATTCTTTTCTTGAGCTCCTTAGATTTGGAGAGAGAGAGAGAGAGAGAGAATTGAGATTCTTGGTCATGGGTTTTCTTGATTTGTTGTTTAGGTGAGGAGTTTTGGTTGTTTTGCAGAGAAAGCTGCAAAATTTAAGATGTTTTTTGTCACAAGTTTTAGTTTCTTTCTTCTTTTTCTTCCTGTTTCTATTCTTCTTTCCTTTTGCTGTTCCTCAGTTTCTTCTCTGCCTCAAAATGCTGGGCTCAATAGAGATCCTCTCAAACTTATTTTAGGTTGGTTGATCCCATATCCGAAAGTTGATGCCTTGATCTTGATCTTGATGTGTTTTTCCCATATTTTCTCTATCTGGGTTTTGTTCATTTTGGCAATTTTTGTATATACCAGATATAGAAAACTAAAGTTATATTTCGTTTTAGTTAGTTGAATTTAGTACTTGGTTTTCACTGTTAGTTTTTGTTTTTCTTTGCACTCCCCATTGTCTTGCCAATCAATTAGGCATTTGGTGTTTTTTTATGGGAACTAACTCAGGTTATGTTTCTGCAATTCTTGTTTTCAAGAAATCAACTGCATAATCTGGAACTGAGAATTACTGATTTCTTTATCTTTTTCCGTTTTGGAAGTTTTGATTTTTATGTTGGGTTCATGTAAATTGTAATGTGATTGATTTTGCAGGAGAGGAGAATCTGGGGCCATGGAGAAATGGAATGTCAGAGGCTACAGCAGAAGCACCGGGGCCTTCTGATGATAACACTCTTGTATTGGCTGCCAGGAGGACCAATCGACCAGACATTCTTCGTGGATTCAAGCATTATAGGGATGGTTGGGATATCACCAATCGCCATTATTGGGCTGTAAGTCTTTTGCTTAATGTTTCAAGCTACCGATTATGATTTATATTGTTTTAAATGTTGATTATAAAGTCAATAGAAATTTGTTAAGCTTTCACCAATTAAGTACTTTCCAGATGCTACACGCACTTAAAATACATGAGCATGTGGTTTAGGTTCTGGGTTAGGTATGATTATGGAACCTGGAAAGATTTTCTTAGTTTTCTTCACATGGGGTAAATGGGTAACAAGGGTCTAGTTGGGAAATAGGTTTTGTTAGTTATTTTTCTTGAGTGCTTACTATTAACATTAAGCCAAAGACCAATCTTTTACCATTTTCTCATGAATTATAAGGTTGAACACGAATTTTTGGAAAAAGAATATTACTTGTGAAATTATAATATTGTGCTTATGCTTTCAATATTTGTTGGTTTCAGCATCTATTATTTGCACAGCACTTGTATTTTGCATAGCCCACTCACTACACTCACCTATTTTCAGCCTAGAATTCTAGTATTCTTTGTTAATATTTTGAAATAACTTTTATTTGTAAGTTCTTTGACTGGTGTGCCTGCAGTCTGTTGGTTTCACAGGTGCTGCTGGTTTCAGTTTGGCCATCCTTTGGTTTTTCTCATTTGGATTGGCTCTTTCAATACGCTACTGCTGCTGCCGATGGAGAGTTAACATTAAAGGCGAAGGATCAGAAAGATCTCAGAAGATTTGTCTCATAATGCTTATAGTGTTCACATGTGCTGCAGCGTAATAATCTTTAACACTTGACCTCCATCCTTATGAAATGTCATTGGAGTTTCTAAGTTTTTCTGAAGAATCACTGTTTTGTTGGTTTAGTAAATATAATATCATGGAGAGTCAAATTTTTGCCTATTATTGTTTCTGTTTCCTCTCTCTCTCTGCCTCCTTTTCTTTCCTTCTCTTCCTCCTCTCCTTCCTCTCCAATATTTTATGCGATTGAAATTATTGAGCATTTTCTTGTCTGGTTGCTTCAAAGAAAAGTTTCAGATTTCTCTGTCATTGATAGTTTGATTAATACTTGGCATTGGCTTCCTCTTAACCTCAAAAGATATTTTTTTTTTTTACTTCGAAGTTTTTAATCATTCATAGGAACTTTTACATAGTGTTCATGAAACTTGGGAATTGCTGTTTATTATTCGGCAGATTTGGATTTTTTTTTTTTTTTGCATAAGTTCTATATATGCTTTATTGGGTGCATGTTATATGGTATTTTCACTTAATAAATTAACATATTAATGCCATTCATACCTCATTTTCCTATTGTTACATTGTGATACTTCTCTTATCATGGAGCATGTCTTCTATTATTTTCCTGAACAATACCTTGACTTCTTGTGATTCTAGCTAACACCTAATCCTTTTATTGCTCAGGGTTGGATGCATTCTTCTATCTGTTGGTC
The DNA here is from genome assembly GCA_948193065.1 of Aleurites moluccanus. Taxonomy (NCBI): domain Eukaryota; kingdom Viridiplantae; phylum Streptophyta; class Magnoliopsida; order Malpighiales; family Euphorbiaceae; genus Aleurites; species Aleurites moluccanus. The sequence continues at coordinate 47,321 of CANXYC011175610.1, forward strand.
AGGATGAATTTCATGGTGAAGCTTTAGATACCCTGAAATATGTTGTAAACCAGTCAGACTACACTGTACAAACCCTGAGAAACGTCACAGAGTATCTGTCCCTTGCAAAGACCACCAATGTAGCCCATGTATTTCTTCCTTCCAAAGTCATGCATGATATTGACAAGTTGAATATAGATCTGAATACTGCAGCAGATAAACTGAAAGAGAAGACAAGTGAAAATGCTAGAAAAATTGTAAAAGTGTTCAATGCCGTGTATGTATCTGAAATACATTATCTCACTTGGTAATTCTATGATGCTCTTGATGTTGATGCACTAATTTTAAACTCATTGTTGCAGGCGATCAGCATTGATCACTGTCGCAGCAGTAATGCTTATACTGACGCTGCTTGGTTTTTGTATGTATTTCTGGAAACACCTGTGACTGATAATCTGATATCTTGTATTTGATTTTCTCTTATACTGAATTCTTACCTGTTAAAAAATCATAACTCACGGATTTTTTTTTCTTTTTCAGTCTTGTCAATCCTTGGGCACCGATATACTATTCTTATGTAAGTCTCTGCATTTCTTAGATGTTCTCTGGAAATTATACTGACATTTAATTGTTGGATACTATTGATGTTGATATCTAACTTCACCAACATCTTTGTCCAGATTCGTGGTGAGTGGGTGGTTACTTGTAGCAATTACATTCATTCTTTGTGGAGTTTTTATAATTCTTAACAAGTAAGATTCTGGATCTTCTGTGGAGAGATTTTCATTTTTCTTTTTTGCTGTATTTTCTTGTTCACATAATGTGAAAATTTAGTGTGCCATGCATCATTTTCTTTCTAAACCATCTTCATACACAATACATAAAAATTTGCTTGCAGTATGGCAAGCAACATTATGTGGTACTTGTATGTTCTCATATGTGCTGTTATGCTTATAACAGTAAATGATTGATTACTTGATGATAATGCTGCTTGGATTTATTCAGAGTAAGCTACTGACTTACTCATAGTCATTTTTCTTGTTCTGTTTGCTTTCATAAATTAGTTGAGTGATACTTCATGCCCGCTTCAATATGATTCATGATATTGCAATATCTCTGGTTTTCCAGCAACACAATATGAAAAAGCATACTTAAATCTGATTTTTTTTTAAAGAAATTACTGCTTATTTATATAAAAATATATGATATTTACTGATTGTCTAAATTTTTTCTTTTTTTTTTCCCCTAAAATCTCAGTGCAATTTCTGACACCTGTGTAGCCATGGAAGAATGGGTAGAACATCCCCATGCAGTGACGGCTCTTAGCAGCATCCTTCCTTGTGTTGACCAGAGTACAACAAATAAGACACTAATTCAGAGTAAAGAAGTGATCAATGATATTGTAAATGTTGTAAATACATATATATACACCTTTGCAAATGCAAATCCGTCCCCCACTGATCAGTATAATTACTATAATCAGTCTGGACCTTTTATGCCTCCACTTTGTTGCCCCTTTGACTCTCAGCTTCAAGATCGTCAGTGTGGGCCCCAGGAGGTGTCCATGACAAATGCATCTGCGGTATGTTTATCATTTTATTCATCACTTCATTACCTGTTTTAAAGCTGTGGCTAGCTTCTTGATAAAATCCCACCCGCCAACATTAATTCAATTTTAATTGTTGAGCCATAAATGTTGTGAAAGAGAGTTAGCTTTGAGATAACAAGAACCATCCAGTGCTGAGGCTTAGCCTTAAGCCTCTAGTCTATTGATCCTTGATCCATGATGTAGGTCACGTGTTGCTGTTAATTATGATTGAAAAAGTATTTTTTTTTTTTTAAATCATTGTTACATTTTTTTTATGAAATGAAATTTCAGCCATTCATTTCCATTAATATCAGGTAACAGATATTTTGTATAGAGAGAGAACTGAAGCTTGTGGAGTTCGTCATTTTCATTAGGATGCTCTAAATTCTCATGTAGGTTGATGAATTGTTTTCTGCATATATCTCCAACCTGAAGCTGCGCACCTTCAAATCTTGTATCTATTCCTGATTCGTTTGATATTTGGACACAATCTTGTAGATCAACACTTGTAAAGAAATTACAAACTTTATTAGTTGCCAATCTTGAAAATTTTGTATGACTAAGTTGAAAGGGTAAAGAGGGAGATGAAATGAATGTTTGATCAGGGGGATTTTTCCCTGTTTGATCTTTCTGAATGGAAGTTTACATTCTGATATTGTAGTCACGGCAATTGCTGAATACTGAGTTACTTATTTGTAGTGGGAACAATTTTAATGAAGTCCATGGGTAATTGGTTTGTTTAAATTTTCAGGTTTGGCGGAACTATATTTGCCATGTTTCATCGTCTGGGCTGTGCACGACCGTTGGTAGAGTGACCCCTCATATATTTAGGCAGTTGGTTGCAGCTGTTATTGAAGGCTATGCTCTGGAGCACTATGCCCCTCTTTTGCTCAGCCTCCAGGATTGCAAATTTGTAAGGGACACATTCCAAGAAATCACATCAAACTATTGCCCTCCATTGGAACATTATCTCCAGGTTGTAAATGCAGGACTGGGCCTGATCTCAGTTGGAGTTTTGCTGTGTCTTATCCTCTGGATACTATATGCAAACCGCCCCCAAAGGGAGGAAGTGTTTGCGAAACTACCTTTCCCAATAAAAGGCAACAGTATCAACAGCAATAAGACCATTTCTAGACATATTGATGGCAATGATGCATCTTTGTCAAATACAAATGAAGTTTAGTGTAAGTTAGAAAATCAATATATAGTCATATATGTTTGTTTTTGTGAGTTTTTGTTGTACCCTAATGAGGGAAGATACCAAGATGGAGAAAAGTTCCATTTTGTGTAATAGGATAGTAGCCATTTATAGAGGAAGTATATAGTCTTCTGGACAAATCCCAGGCAGCGGTTTCTTGTGAATACAAATAGGAAATGAAAATGCTCTCTAATAAGAAGCACGGTTTTATGATATGTAGCTGCTGGGATTTTGTTGATTACACAGTATCTAAATACTTTTGTCTATTTCTTGTTACATTCCAAGAAAAGCCTTTCATGGAAATAGAAGCATTTTAACAGATTATTGGTAATCAGTAATGTACGAAGGTTTTTACCATACCAAGTATTGCTTTGCTTTTCAAACAATCATAAATTTGCATTCTGCAACAAAAGCAGTTCCAACTTCCAATACAAGTTAGGGTTTATTTAGCAAGATGGTCTACTGTATCCTCTTGTATACATACAAGAGGGTTATATATAGCTGTTGGATCAGGAAGGTTTTGATCCTAGCTATTTAATTATCTTATTCTTGGATATTTCATTTTGACCTTTTATTCTTTTTTCTCAATTAAAATTTTTTATTTTGATAAATCATTGTTTGAGAAGAAGTGAAAAGTTATAACCTTTATTAATACTTGAACGTTAGTTTAAAAACAGTTTTAAATTATAACGTTTCTATTATATATTTATTATTAGATTATGTCTAAATGTAAAAGTGTAAAATATACAATCAACAAGTAAGCATATTTATTATATGTCATGTTTAGTTTAAATATTTATAGCAGTTTTTAGTTATTATTAATAGTTATTAGTTTGTATATAATAATAGATAGCGGGTGATTATTAACTAATAGTTAATTATTTTAAGTGTTTGATAAAATTATTATTAGTTATTAACTGTTAATGATTATTAAGAATAAATATTAATATTTTTTTTATTTATATATTATTTTTAAAAAAATAATTTAATTTTTTTATTTAAATAAATATGAATAATTTAAAAAAAAATAATTACTTTGAGACGTTATATTTTTTTAAATTATATTAAATGATTCTTATATTTCTAAAATTATATTTAATAATCCATGTATTTTATTTCCGTTAAACTAAATAGTCATTTTGTTAAAAAACTTATTAAATTATTATAAAAAATTCATAATATCTTTTATTTTCATTTTAATTTTTACTTTTTATCAATAAAACAACAATTCAAAAAATTACATAAACCCATTTCTTCAATTTATAGTCTAAAATTTATGCTGGTGAACAAAAAATAAACAAGATTAAAGCCGGCCATCTTTCATGTTACAAGGAAAAAAGTCATGGCAATGACACATTTTCTTCGCCACTGCCTCACAGCTACCCTCAGCCGTTGCATCTCCTCTTCATCTGTCACCACTAAAAAGAAGATGTTCATTCTCTACAAAAGCCCAAAAACCAAAACGACGTTGTAACCACCACCGACTAAATCAATGACCAAAATCAGAACAACGTTCTATGACCCTTCCACATCTCAAACATCACCACCGACTAAATCAAGATTATTGTTCCCATTTAGACCATCATCATCGAGACCCAGCAAGCAATTGACCCAAAAAATAAGAACAAAATCACAAAAAAAATAAGATGTATATTCTTCCTACAAATTCAAAAACACGGAAAAAATAAGAATAAAATCAATTGTTCAAACTCAGAAATCCACTTAAAATGAAGGGAAACAGCACGATTGAGCTTAAGAACAAAATTACGGATATCTTAGGTCATTTCCAACGCAAAGTGGCAGTGAAATGGTTACTTCAACCGGACTCCATTTCATCACTAAAATAGTGTGATAGAATAGTAGAATATCAATATTATTTTTTTTTTAATTTATATGTATAAAAAATTTATAATTAAAATCAAAATTTTATAAATAAGCCTATTATTTTTTTGACTTTTATTATTTAGTTTTTAATTTATATAAATAATTAATTTTAAAAATTTTAATTTATAAAAAAACTCCATTATATTTAAATTATAATTTTCAATAAAAAAATTTCAAATATATATATATATATATATATATATATATATATATATATTTACATAAATATTTAAATTAAATACAAGCATTAAAATTAAAATTACCTAAATTTTTGAAAAAAAAATCATATTTTAAGAAAACTAATTAATTTGGACATATAATATAAGAATTTGAAATAATAAAAATTATAAATACTAATTATTATATTATATATTCAATTTAATTATAGGTCTCGATTGATTATAATTAAGTTTTGAATTGATTGAATTTAATTTTGATTAATTTGATTAGGTCTCGAATTATCAAAACTTGGTCTCTATTAGTTTATATATTAAATATAAATATTAATATAAAATATTATCACTAATAATATCAATTAAAATTACCATAAATATTCAAAATACATATTAATATAATAACATAACATATATTAAAATATAAATAATTTAATAATTTGATAGATCAACTCCGGATCCTCCAATATTATTAAAATATTGACCAAAACATGAGTGATAGAAGAAGAAGCTTGTTGTTGGTTTCATATTTATATTTAATTTTAATTATAAATATAATATAAATCTTTTTAATTATTTTTGTTAATGTATTTTATTTTAAATAATATATTAATAATAAATGAGTCATTTAATTAATAAATTATTATAATTTAAGTTGTTATATTATCATTTTATTAAATTAATAATTAGATTTATTTTAATAAATATGTAAAACATATTTATTTATAGGCAATTAATGAAATATTATAAAATAATGGGAAATTATAATAAATTATGTAAAATAAATAAAAAAGAATTTTTTTTTTTATATAAAAAATAGTGTTAGAAGTGAAGTTATGATTGGAAATAAAATTACTGTTTGATGTGATGTAAACTGCAAAATAATATAAAATTAACCGTATTTTAGTGTTGTGAATTAGAGATGACTTTAAAAATGCTCTGCACTGGTGGGAAGATCGATTGATTGAGTTTGGAAATTCGTTTACCATGTCCTATAATAAAAAATCAAGACCCATTATCAATAGAGGGAAACCCATGTTGAAAACTAGTATTATTTATAAAACAAATTTGAATTAAAGCAACAAAATGGAAAATCCATAAACACAAGATAATTAACAAAATATGTGAAAATGAGAGAAATTGAAAAATTAGCAGAGAAACCAAGGGAGAGAAGATGGTTGAAAGGAGAAAGGCTAGTTAAAAAGCGGAGGAGTGGTTGTTGTCAGCGGGAGAGGAAGTGCTAAGGTTAAGGGAACAAGACGATGGGAATCACAATGTGGTGGTCACTGAAAAGGAAAAAGAAGTGCTGACATTAGAGAAGACATGCTCCATCTACTGTTGGAGACAAAAAATGGAAGGATTAGAATAGAGGATGTATAGAGAAGTTCTAGTAAACAGGGAGGGTAACGAGTTTTAATTCTTGTGATTTAATGTCAAAGTGATGGATGGGTGTAGAAGATGAAAGGAAATGGTTAATTAGTAATTAAAAAAAATTATTCAAAAATTGACTTTTAAAATATGAGTAAAGTGATATAAATTGCACGGAATGATTTTATTTTTTAAAGAAAATAAAATAAAAAAATTATTTAGTATAATTTTAGAAATGTAAAAATCATTTATTATAATTTTTTAAAAAAATATAAAAATTTAGAGTAATTAATCATTAAAAAAATTAAAATTAAAATTTTTATAAATCATAATTTTTTAAATATTTAACAATTATTAATTATTATTAATCAAATATATTTAATATAATTATTAAGAATTAAAAAGCTATCTACCTCATCAATAATTTTTGCCAAATATCCATATAATAAATGAAGGCCAGAATTACAAGAATGAATCTGATAGTTTTTGGGTTTATATTACATATTATTGTTTGGAAAGTATTGGGCTTTCCAAGCCCATGATATCCCTAATAGAAAATAAATGAAAAGTTTAAACACTATTCGGATAATTAACCCTAATAATAATAAAGAATTTGAGCCACTCAAATAAACTTACTAATTTATAATTATGGATGCTGTTATCGTCATCAAGCAACCATATTTGAATCTTTAGTCCATTAAATAATCGAATTAAAACGATGGATAACACATTAATTAATTAATCAATTAATGCACTAATTATCTTTGATGCTCTCATCAATTGCCAAACCATAAAGGTTGTTCAACCACAATATCAATCAGAACTATTTAGTTGCTTTATTCGTTATTTTATTATTCATTGAAAAATATTTTAAGAAAAATAATTTGATGATTTTATTAAGTTTTATTCAAACCCATGAAGAATTTGTAGTGGTTTAAGCAAATGGTTCATGTTCTACCCTGACTCTCTCTTGGCAATTTCTTAATATAATTCTAGTACCTTATATATATGGGTTAGTTGCCAACCAAACCAATCAAAGATGAGATGATCATCAAATTTGTTGAAACTCTTATGGGTGGCATGAATTCAATTTTATCGATTTGAAAGATTATTATTATAGGAAATTAATATTTTTAATTTAAATTTTTTTAAATTAAATTAAATTATTATTATAATTAAATTATTGATTTTAATTTAATTTAATTCAGTTTAAATATTTTTAATTTATCGATTTCAAACTAATTTCTTTTATAAATTATTATTATTTTATTATAAATTTAAAAAAAATTACCAATAAAATATCGACAATAAAAAAATTTTCAAAAATAAGTTTGTTTATTTCATTAATTAATACGTCTAAAACTTGTATTTTTTTTTCAAAAATTATATATTTTTTATTTTATTTTTAATTAATTTTGATGGATGATATTTTTTAAATTCTAAATTAATATTAGGTTAAAAAAATATGTGGTTGTATATAAAATAAAATTAAATATATTTAAATTCTAAATTAATTTTTGTACCACCCCTCAAAATAAAAAAAATATAATTTATTTAACAATAAATTATTTTTTATTAGATTAATAGAAATCTAATTAAATCCCTTATAAAATATTAAGATAATACTAATTAATTAAAATATATTGGCATAATAATATAGAAATTAAATGGATATTTCTTTGAAAAATTAAAAACTTTAATAAGCTCAAATAACAATATAACATATTAATCTAATTCTTTCATATTTTGTTATAATTGAAATATAAGGATAAATATAATTTTATTTATTTGAAATTAATTTATATTTCATTAATAAAAGATATTTTATTATTTATTTAAATATAATTATTTTAATTATTTTATATATATATATATTTTCACCCCCCAGAGCCGTTGCTGTTATTAGTAGTCATAATTAAGGTCAAATAGTAAAAAAATAAAATTTTAATTTTTATGTCAAAATAAAAATGAATTGTAATTTATTGACCAAATAAATTACAACATTTCAACATATGACACGTGTAACTATAATAATTATGGTAGATGGAAGCTTCTGGAGGGTCAAAGATTGAGCAGTCAAATGTCAAATCTGGAGATCTAATTAAGCCGGCTTAAATTTACTCGTTCTTTCTAATTTGTGATTTTGAACGGGTCATGATTAAATTACAATTTATTATTCATTTCAACTGTTTATATTATTTCATTCTTACAGCCGATATTATATTTTTTTATTATAATTAATAAAAAAAGTAATTTTTTCTAATGAATATCATTACAACACTAATTAAATATTAAAAATTTAAATAATATTAAATAAATAAATTTAAAATAAAATAAATAAATAAAAAATAAAAAATTTTGATTTATTATTTGAGATTATAATAATTATAATAAAATAAAACTTTATTATTATTATTTTTTTCATCATCTCATTTTTTATATTTATACTTTTTATTATAAAAATTTTATAATTATATTTTATTTGAAATAATTATTTTTAATTAATATTTTAGTATACTCATTAAAAAATCATAAGAAGAATATTGAAATTCAATTGAAAAAATTATATGGCAATAATTAACTAAAGCCACTAACAAGTTAATTAACCCCTTAAGAGTTTTCTTAACAGTTAAAAAGTTTAAATAAAGTTTTGTAGGGTAAAAAATTAAATGTGTATTAATATTTTTTTTATTAGAAAAATAATATAATTTTTCTTCTCAAAAGTGTAAATAATTTATTTTGAATTACACAATAAGAGCAATTTTTTTATTTAATAATTTTAATTAAATTAATAAATTTTTTTATTATATGATAAATAAGAAATTTAAATTCATTTTTTTTTTATTTTCTACACTATTTAAAAAATTAATTAGATCACATCTAGAGTTAAATTAGGGACATTAACACTTAAACAATGGCTTCGGACGTATATGAAAATGTCTAAAATAGTTTGTAATTTTTTTTCATGCTAAAAAAAAGTTATTGGGGTTGAATTTCGTCAAATCCAACTCCAATCATCGTACAAATTAATTCAAAACTATCTGTGTACATGCATGGTGCATACTGTACCAACTCTATGCACAATATTAATGAAAGATGGAAAGAAATTTGCAACTTGAAGTGTTTATGTGAATGTGATTTATACTTTTATTTTTATATTCTAGTGTGGTGAATTTTTTCTTCTTGTTAATTATTCTTTATATTCACATTAATGTAACTTAAATAAAATTAAATTCTTTTTATAAATTTTAATATTTAAATTAACTCATTTATAATAATAATTAGAGAGATTTTTAATCATAATTTGCTTTTATTAACTCCCCTAATTTTAAGAATAAGTCATTTTTTAGAATAAATTTAAAGAGTTTGAATCATTTAATCTCTTGTATATTTTATATTTTTTTATATGTCATGTCATTTATAAAAAATTATTAACTATTAAAATATTTTTTAAAAAAAAAAAAGTGATATATATAAAATAATATAAAATAAAAAATAAGATATAAAAAAAATAAATCCATATTGAAATTTAAAGGTGTATTCTTTTGACCAGCTTATACACTCGAGAATGGTATGATGTACAATAAGAAGAGAAAATTTGAACTTGAATTAGATTTTATGTACATTTATCCTGATTGAAACTAATGGACATAATATATATTTTATTTTTGTCATTTTGAAGATATTATTGCAGTAAACAAAGAAATGATGAAAGATAAAAATAGAAAAATAGGGAAGAAAAGAGGAAGAAAGTGGACGAGAATTTGAAAATGTTATAGCCAAGTAAATGGGGCTTGCCGCTTGAATCTCTCTTACTTTTTCTTCTCTTTCTCTATCTACCGGTCTTAAAACTTGCACAATAAAATCTCTACCTATATTAATATTAATACATATCTGTCCTTGTCTCTCTCTGTTTGTATTCAATCTTGCATCTTTAGCACTATATGTATATATAATAATAAGCACCCAAAAGACAAACCCAACGAGAAAAGAGGGGAATTGTTCTCTAAGTTATAGGCTTCTTATTATCAGAAAGGAATAGAAGAAACTTCTTTATGTACATGTAAATGGGTTATCTTATGAAAAAGCAGTTGACTTGTTAATTTTGAGTTCCTTCACTCAATCTTTTGCTTTGCTTTGCTTCATACCAAAACATACATAAAAGAGAAAGAACTTTTCTTGACTTCAAGAAAATTCTAATCCCTTCTTGTAAGTTTTTTCTTTTCGTTAAATTCCTTTTCTTGTTTTGATGTTTATTCTATTTTTACTACTTGAATTCTGGAAAAAGGTCCTTTTTTGGCATCTGGGTTCTTTTATTTTGTTTTTGTCCTTTCTCGATACTCTGTTTTTTCTTGTTTCTATGCATTTTATTGCTTTTGATATATTTTCTCAACTTGGTCTCTGCCATTGCTTGTGATTGTTGGACTTTTTGTGTGATTTATTGGGCAGTTTCTGTGAAGCCCTTTGTTTGTTTTTTTTTTCTCACCAAGTTAGTTGCTTTCTGATTTTTGCCTTTTTCCCTCGTTATGTGTGTACATATATCTAACTTTAATCATTTGTGAACTTTCCATTAAGCAGATCTTTATAGTATTCTTCGTTTTTATTTCCAACTACAATGAGTTTGGTTTTCAGGTTTTCTAGTGAAGAACGAAGGCTTGGTCTTTGACATTGATTTGTTGGAGTACTAATTGGAGATAGTCAAATTAATTATTGGCTGGTTCTGAATTTGATGATGGGGGATCATTTTGTGTTGTTGGTTGATCGATTGCTAACAGAATCTACATTAGAAGCTGCAATTGAGAGCAGAAACCGGTTGGTGCAAGCAACAGCATCAATTGATGAAACAAAAATTGATGTATCTTCCCCAAAGTTGAATTTTGGAGATGTATCTACTCCTGGGAAGATGGTGGAGTGCAGGATATGCCAGGATGAGGATGAAGATTCCAATATGGAGACTCCTTGCTCTTGCTGTGGGAGCCTGAAGGTCTGTAAGGCTCTTATTTGATTTGAGATTTTCAAGTTTTGAAAATGTTATTTTGTTTTGAGTCATGCAAGAAGCATATTTGGTGAATTAATTATGGGGAATTTTATTCCAAATCTCTTTCCATTAAGCAGATATTGGAATAAAAATCAATTGCCAAATTATATTTTTCTTTTTCTTTTGGTTATTTTATTAATTTTGAGAATTTATAATTTCATTGTCAATTAGGTTTCAGTCAAGTGACTAAGTTTGACATTTGACTTTTCTATCTTTATAATTGTTTTTGTCTTGTTGGAGGGTCCTCTTTTTCTTCCTCAAATCTAATAGTCAAAACCAAAGTAATTTTCCTCATTTAATTGGAGCATTGATTTGGTACTGCAAATAATAACATTTATGTATCTATTTAACGTTCTTATCTGGATGACCTTAACGAGGATGATTTAGCTTCCTTCTACGATTATATGAAATGTCTCAGAAAAAATGACACTGTATCTGTTTATTCCAATAGCACAAGGTTTTAATAGTTTGATGAAATAATCTATTTGTCATGATCAAACAAGTTAAGTACACAGCTTCTTGCTGCATAATATTTGATGCATTCATCCAGCGACAAAGACTAGTTGTTATTGCAAGCTTTATTTTTCTTGAGGAAAGTAGAACAATTCCATAGATTGTTTATCACTTAGGGCCTTAGGCAGTGCAATACCAATGTGGATAATGAAAAAGAAATGTCTAAGATAGGTCATTGCTGGTTGAAATTCCGTATTTAAATATTCTACCTCTGAGAGATGTTTCTTGGCTCAATCCAGAACGCATTGATTTAACCATGTTGCTTCTAGAGTAAAGACTCCGTTGCTTTAGTAAATTTGTTTTATTTATGTTTTCGGTAGCTTACAAAGCATCAATGTTGTTTCCTCACATCCAGTAAACTAATGAATGAACTACTAAAATGTTAAATTTATTTTGTCCTGTTACCAAATGATTATGCTGATTCTTCATATTCGCAGTATGCTCACCGCAGATGTGTTCAGAGATGGTGTAATGAGAAGGGTAATACCATATGTGAGATATGCCATCAGGTTAGTGTCGTTCTTTGTGATCAACTTTCAATCTAGTAGTTACTATTGTTTACCTCTGGGGCATCTTTGCACTTCTTAATGTTCTTAGTCTTTGTCAATATGAAATTGAACTGTAGCTGCTTATTGATCCTAAATTGTTTACTTTCAGCAATTCACACCCGGTTATACAGCTCCGCCACCGCTGTTTCAAATTGGACGTCTTCCGATGAATCTGAGGTAACATAGTGTAGCAACCACTAATCTGTGCCTAAATATTTTTCATTTTGCTGGAACTTCACCAATGTCCTTCTTTGCTGTTTTTATCAGGGGAAATTGGGAGACTTCCAGAAGGAACTTGCATGGTCCCCGCTTTATAGCAATGGTGTCAACTGACCGCAATTTCCTTAATCCTGACTATGAAGAGTATTCAGCCTCAACAAGAAACTCGTTCTGCTGTCGCTTAGTTGTTATAGCCGTAAATCTCTCTTTTTCTCTCTGCCAAATTTAGGCAATCTGTAGACTTCTCTTTCTTTTTTCTTCTTTCTCCTTTTTCTCTGTTGGTTCTATGGCAATCCCTTGACTGTGCTTCATACTTTGGAATAGGGGATTTTTTAGCAGATAAAAATGATAGGAGAAAAAAGAATACAATCAGCATTTATAGATTTGAATGCTTAGATTTTTAATTTGAGCTGGACCTGGATTCATATGAACATTATTAGATTACTTTTGGTGGATAATGTATATGGTTCAGAAGACTATTCATTCATCATTTACATCCTGCAAAGTGTTCTCTACAATCTCATTGCTGCTTGTGAATTTTGCAGTTCATGGTTCTTTTGATTCTACGGCATACTCTTCCAGTCATCCTTACAAGATCCCATGATATTTCCTTCCCATTGCTTATGGTATGGCAAATTTAATTTTGTATTACTTCATTTAAAAGAATATTGATAAAATTCAGGAATATAAATGCATACACTTATCCTTCATGCGATGTCTGTCAGTTGGTATTTCTACGAACTGCTGGGATTCTTCTTCCAGTATATGTTATTATGAAAGCAGTAACTGCTCTTCAGCAACGCCGTCATCCACAGGTAAATACTGACCAAAGTATGACATTATGCATCTTTTCTATCACAAGTCCATAGTCAATTCTGATTGAGCTTTTGCTTATCTGTTTTATTGCTGGCCTTTAGGAGCCCCCAAATTTAACTTTCACTACACCTGACGAAGAAGCTGAGAATTCGACCCTTCATGTGGTCAGCCGCATATGAGCATATTCATTAGTCCATTTATGCATGCCAAATCAATTGGTATCAGCATTGGCATCAGCTTATGATCAGCAGCATCTGCCGATCTTTGTCAGTCTTGTGTTCCAAAGTATATACGAAGATGGCTTCATTATCGGGGATATCAAAGAAAGATAAGGGGAAAAAACCATCCACTTCCTATTTGATTTCTTCACTGTCCACAGTTTGATAGAATTCTGGTTTCTGAAAAAAATGTTATAGCTTCTTGGACAACTGTGGAGTAGAGGTAATATCTATGAATTATGTTGTAGATTATTAGATGAGCATTTTCTATATTGCCCATCATCTTTATAATTTGTACAGTCAGAAAAATACCCCATTGTATATACAGATGTATCCAAACGTTTATACAAAGAAAATACATGGCAATTGAAAATATACTAATTTATGTAACCATGTGCATGCAATTGAAAATATGTCTTCTCCTTGTGATATTTCCTTTGATGTTCCACTGTCTTGCTATTAATAATTAGAAATAAGGCAGGGGAAAGGAGCATAAGTAATTATAGATGGCAAAATGAATCGAACCTGAAGATCCGATTCGATTTATCCGATATCGAACCCGATCCATATCTGATTTTATTTTAATAGTCAACAATATGAAATCTGAATTATTCGATCTGAAAGTGACTTATATATGAAGGTTAATCAATGTGACAAAAATCCGAACTCGTGAATGAATAGATTCAGAGAGATGTCAGACTCATTTACTGATCCACCTGAGTAATCGAAAATCAAACAATAACTCAATTTAAAAATGATCCGAACTTGAAAGTGGATCAACTTGAAATAATCCAAACCCGAATGTAATCAGACTGAAAAGCAACCCAACACGAATAGTGATCAAAGAAAGAGAATAGAAAATGAAAGTAGAACGGTAAAAAATAAAAATTGAGGATGAGGGTGAGAGATAAAAACGAGTTAACATAATAACTTAACAAAAGATTAATAATAATAAAAAATACATAGTTTTGATTATAGGAAGAAATATGATTTTTTTTCATTATAAATAAAAATATAAATTGAAATATAATAGTTAATGATGTGTTGGATTATTAAATTAGATTTTTTATAAAAATATATTAGACAATGGATATACAAACTATATATCAATTGATCTTATTTTAAGTTAGTGAATAAATATAACTATTAGAAATTGAAATCATTATTTACATGGGTCAATAGATAATGAATTGGTAGCTTAATTAATTCTTATAATTGATAATAAAATGTTACGTATAAAATTTAAATTTCAGATTTTATCATAATTGATAAAGGATTTAGTGATTTACATAATAAATTCACTCAAAACTTAATTGATAAATTTGAGATAATTCGATTTGAAACTTGATAGTGAGCTCGATCATGACCCGACCTTTTGACAATCTGACTTGTTGACAAATCGACATGATAATGATATGACTCGACCTATAAATTAATCGACCCTTTAATTATCCGACAGAAAATATGTATTTATAACCGATCTGATGATAACCTAACTAATTTAATGATCGAAACCCATAATTATCTAAACCTGTATTTAATCTGAATCTGAAATGACCGATCCAAAATCAATCCAAACCTGCCCATTTGCCATCTATATATGTAATTGCATGTTTTTGGCGGGTCATTTATCTACAAATGGGCCAACACTAGCCATGAGATAGGGCAAATTGCTTCCTATCTACCCTATAAGTTGATTCTTAACCAGAGATGAATTAATGATCCTTATTTCATTATAAATATGATTTATCACGTTCGTAACATCATCTTTAAATGCATAAGATCTCCATTTGGAGTAGAGAATAGGGATAATGATGGCAATATTTAGAAATAGTGGTGATGTCAATGGTGGTTATGTTGGTAAATGGTGATGTCAATGACCCATGGTACTGATCCTGTGATTATGTTGGTGGTGCCGAATTGAGTGATGAAGATGGAAATTATTAGAAGGGCAGATTTCGTTGTGATTTGAGGATATTTAAAACTCTTCCAAATATTGCATAAAACTATAATTTGTAACTGAAGGTCGTATGATATCAACCCGTTAATTTATTTAATTAAATCCGAAAGAAATGAATTTAAATTTGAAGGGAAAAAAATGAGCAACTCGATCTAAAATCCACGTTCTGAATGGAAATCGACTTAAAATTCTTTTTAATAGCTTGATATGATTGGCAATTTAAACACTCAAACTAGAATTCAAGTGATTCAACTCAAAACCATCCAACCCATTTGCTGCCTAATAATGTCCAGGCAGTTGCAAAAATGATAGTATAGTTTTGGAATTATAGCATTCTAAATTAGAATTAATGCAAGTTTGACAACCCTTCTATCTCTTGTTTCATTATACTTGCTTAATTTGTCAAAACAGTTACCCTCTTAATATTGTCAATGCCTCTGCTCTAGTTTTTAAATGAACAATAATCTATTTTTAAAGTTAGAATCGTTTTCAGTAATCTTTTTCCATACCAAAAGATTTGCCAAGCCACGACTAGACTGAACCAAGATCTGATACTCTCATTCAGCATTTACACCGAGCACCTCTCCATTATCCAGAACTTCAAATCCAGATGAATATAAAGCAAATGAAATAGCAGCAAACCATATTCATGCAAAAATGTTTATCCAGGCAGTGCAAAGAATACTTACAGATACATAAGTATATAAAAATGAAATGAAAAAGGGGAATTCTCTTCCAAAATGACAACTATAACATAAATCTGTACAATCCGAAGTATATGATGACAATTAAGAATTTGAAAAAAGAGGGCACTGAGTAGGACCTCAAAAGTTTGCAAGTTTGTAATCTGGAATCCTATCAGAGCCTGGTTACATCTGACTGGGGAGCTTAATGGCTGTGTATGGTATGGTCCTTCTAACTATCTTAGTTCCGCCTTCCTCCTTGGCCTGAAATATTGGGGAATGAAAACAAATAAGAAAAATTTACCTCCTAACTTTCAAAATCTCTCTCACTCTCTTTTTCTTTATTCTTTCCTCTTTTTCTGTTAAACTTCATTATAATTTTAGAAAAAGCGCACTGCCCTCCTAAAAATCATATGTTCTTTAAAGAGTGTAGTTGGTGGTAATACTTCCGACTCTTCTGTTGTGAACGCCAGTAACAAGCAAGCGCTCCAAATGCACAGCTAGCAAGAGCAATTGCCAATGCTGCTCCCACAGGCACAACAACTGCATTTGTTGAAGCCACCAGATCTTCAATAGCTCCATCAATCACTTCACTCTGAAGACCACCCTTGTCCTTGTACAGAGATGTGAGTGTTTTTCCATAATAATTAGTTAAGAATCTGTATACCTCGTCCTTATCCCAATCAATCCGTTTGGTTCCATCATCTCCCTGACCACGATAGAGATAACAAGAGGAGCATAACTGCTTTGGAGGCCAAATGATCTTTGGGAACTTGGGGTCACCAGTTCCCAAAGATGCTTCTTCTTTCATTAATCTCTCATTTACTTCATTATGCGCACCCCACAACCAAAGGGCAAAGTCACGAGATGTGTTGAAAGGACTATTAACACTGTAATTTAGGACCCACAGTTAGTAGAGAACGAGTGCTTTAGTAGAGAACGAGTGCTTAAAACCAAACTCATAATGACTTGCTTTTTACCTTGAACACATATTAAAGAAATGTTGGCGACACTCCTCGCAAATAAAGAAATTGTGGACAAAATCACGTATAGCTGTGAATGCAAACTGGCTCTCTCCATCCTCAATTCTCACAGATAATGAATGTAATAGAACCCATAATCCACAGCTGCGAATATAACATACAAATTAATGCAGATAATTGGCAGAACAGTATTAAATGCAAATAAAGCTTATAGAGTATATAAAATAAATGAGAAAAAAAAATGAATGGAAGTCCTTTCAGTCCCACTTGAGTGAGAGACTACCAAAGATGTCAAGTTTGGGCGGAAAATTCACGATTATTGTAAGCTTGTAAAAGTTTGGCCTAAAAAACTCAAGCAGCAGCCAGCACTGCAGATCAAACACTATATCAGAAGTGCAAACCTTGACAACCACTGCACACAAGCAAATGCAATTTGACAAGAAAAAAAAAGGGAAAAAAAAAACAGATCTTGCATCTGAAAGCAAACTTCATGCCTCAACACCATCTGCATCCATGATAATAGAAACTGCTACCAACAATCACCTTCACCATTATGTCAGTACACAGGCCACCATCATAACCATGATTAAGCCATCAATATCATTATGAATGGCTCTTCCTTCCCACCAATCCTACTGCCACTGCCTCTAGTAATCTCACAGTATGATTGCCAGTCAATCATAGTGAGAAAAATCAGTCCCTTTTTATCCCTTGTAACTAGGAAAATGTTTTAATAACTGAACCAGCAGCTCAGCCCTCCTGTAGAGCCATAACAAAGGACAGTACAAAGGAAATGATGACCTCAGATCAAGACCAAAAAAGAGAGCACTTTATTTGCTCTACACAGCTGTTCAAGCATCTTCAATATGTGAGTTGAAATATTGACTAAGAGGAACTCTCCCATTAGGAAAGATATTAAACTATCAGACAGGTAAATTCAACCTGCAACGCCTGAACCATATAGTTGTGATGCATGCACTTAATGTGCCAAGTGCTTCAATAAGGAATGAAGAAAATGAACCATTACCTAAAGCCCCTAGTATCATTCTTGCTGCCACGGCAAAACATCTGAAAAAGAACATGTAAAGCTATTTTCAAAACATGATAACAAGGAAATAAAGCTTATGAATAATGCAGTAACAAAAGCAAGACAGGTAATTTCACAGCAGATATTAGCATCAGATTAGATGCCAAAAATAAAAAAGATATAAACAAATATCATTTTTCACAAATATGAATCCAGCAGGATAGAGAGATATCATTACAATAACAACAATGACATCAATGATTGTAAGTACTTTGCAATTATAGCATCTGGAAAATGAGATCATATGCATTCACTCAAATTTATTAATTCAATGTTAAAATAGCTTAAATCAATTTCACACGTTAAAATTACAATAAGCAAAGCACAGCCACCCCAAAAGAATAGGGGAAGGAAAAGAAAAATACCTACCCAATATCCACGAGGAACTTCTTTCCCACAAATCTGGAAATTCCCAAGCATACCCTTGTCATTACTGACAACCTCCATTTTGTCATTCGGTGGGTATAAGTCATCAAAGTTTACTAGTACTTCTGCACTACCCTTCCGGCACCTAATACAAATAATCTAGAGTAAATCAATGAAGGAATCACCATCGTTATATAGCAAAGCTTCATTCCACAAAAAGACATTGGTCTTTACCTCTTAGAAGGATGATGTGCCACTAAAAGCTGAAGGAATTTTATAAGAGAAGCACGAGTTTCTGATTTGATCATCTGCAGAACAAAAATATATATCATCGGTAGAAGAAAATGAATGAAAGACACAATAAGCACAGGCAAACACAGAATACACAACTATAACAAAAGAAAAGGTCTACCTTGTGCCCAAATATAATTTCAAAGGCAATGGTTGTCGCCTCTTCAACATCATACACAGCACGTGCAATCTTGAATAAAACATGCACTGCAGAAGTTAACATCTAAAAGATAAAAGAATTCAAATTTGCATTCCAAAGAAAATGTTGAGCTATGACAACAGAAAACCTGTCCAGGGTCTGATATATTTGATGGGAGATTCTCATTTTCAAAATTCTCATCATCCAAATTATATGAGCTGCATGCAATCATTAAAAGCAGAAATAAAGATAATGGCTGAAGTGGTATTACAGAAACAATGAGTACTTATTGTCATACAAAACGTTAATAATAATAATATTTCATTGCTGAAAACAACTTACACATGACAAAGCAACACATTTCTCCATACTCCAAAAACTTTCCATTGCAGATAACTATAAAAAAAGACTTGTAACTTATGTAGACTCTACTGTCCTAATTGCTAGTTATTTTACTTATTCTTGTTGTACAATTCTAAATTTTGCTAGTTCTAAAACCAGCCCATCTCAAACTGAAATCAGAAAATCCTATTAAATTTCAGTTAAACAAGATGGACAGATGTTCAAAAATCAATTGACTGTTCAAATAGTTATGAAACATTTGGAACGCATGCCACACCATAGATGGTGCTACTCTGTTACAGCATATTACCTTAATGCTAATCCAGGTTTTGTTTTAGAAAAAGAGTTTCTAACACACTGGATGCGCCCATGTTACCTCACAAAAGAATTCTTACAAGAAATATATGCGGCAACAAAAACTCTCAATTAAAAAGTTTTAACTGAATGAGTTTTTTTTAAACAGATTCTCCTGGTTGATTTATTGGAAATCAACAAAATGACGGCCTTGAGACATTATCTTAGACATAAAAAACATGGGAAAGGTTGCAGCAAGGATAGATTCTACAGTCAAATATAAACTGCAGTAGAACACGAGAACAGTGCTCCATAACCAATTTACCAATGTCAGAGGGAAAGGCACCAATACTGAGACTTTGTGACTGTTTCAATAGCACGAGATTGAGAAATTTTGACATCACACCTTCTTTCAAGAAAAGATGCAGTAGGTATGAATTTGAAGATCACGACAAATCAAGACAATGGTAGTACCTCGTACCTGTCCAATTGCTTATTGATCCAATTAAGCAAGTGTTCAGCTGTTCGTCCATCATCAATTACGCGTATTTCACTTTTCTCTTCTTTAGGTTGCCAACCACCAGATACAAATTTGGAAGGTGGGCCCCAAAATAGCATGGGATAATGACTGACAGAAAATCTATCACAGAGTTTAATATTTATCTGTGCTGCCAAAAAAGTTAAAAAGGGACTGATAACTGAGACATGCTTTTGAGTAAATTGAATTGTGCTTAATTATAGAGTAAGAAAAAGAATAATTGATAGATAAAGAAAAATTAACAGTGTGGTACTGTCAGAATTGTTGCACTAATATGAATAATCTGTTCCACTTCACCAACCATTTATCAGAAGTAAAGACCATCTCCTAGATGTAAGCAGAATAATATTACTATATTTTGGTCATTTAATTGCCTAAAGCCTCATCTAAACTGTAATCCAAACTCCCAAAATGACTCATTTTGCAGAAATGCTTTCAATTGTTATCAGTTTTATATGTTTCTTCCTAGCAATATGGCCTTTGCATATCAACAACTCCATGGCTTGTCTATATTTATATACATTTTAACAATGGTAAAGTTACAAATGGTGTCCGCCTTCCACGCAACTTAAGTTCCACATAGATAGCATGTTTCAAGAACCTCACATTCTGGTTTATAGCACAAGATAAAGTGCTTTTATTAACAGGGTAAAGAAAAGGAAAAGACAAGCCTTAGATGCTTACTCAACCCAATTCATAAAAAATAGCCCATCCAGGAATTAGAAAGCACATTATTTTAGGAAAGTAAACGAACATGGTTACAAATTTAAACTTCTATTATATTTCCAATTTTTCAATCAATTGTACTTTATATTACTCAAGGAAAATTCTCTTTGACAAGTAATTAAGGCTATGGTATAGGATATGTTCATCCCAAACGGGAGAATGCCAACCATTGGTGAAAGATAGCTAGGGTAATTAAATTCGCAAAACCTTAAGAGTTAAGAGCTAGCACATGCTTTATTTAATAGTTTTTTATGTCAAGGAGGGACACCCATGAAGCAGATAACTTACTTGATATCAACATAAGTAAAAACTTTAAGCTTGGAAAACAAACACAACAAATTAAACTTGTAAAACCCAAGCAATTTATTAAGCTTTTGTTTCACTCAAGAGTGCTTTTCAAGCTTACCATTAGGCAACATTGGCAATCAGCATATGCAAAGAAAAGAAAAATAGAATGGTAATATGGTAGTTTAACATTAAGAAAGTAAGATCCTTCCAATTAAAAATTTCCAAACACATAACTTTTGTAATTTTGTAATGCGCAAACAACATTAAATAAAAAAACTTTACACACTTTTTCAATTGTAGCCGCTTCTTTTAAAATTGTCAATTGGGTCCATGAACTTGATTTCAAATTTGTAGCAATAGCAGCCAAAGGGCCAAGACCAAGTTCCTCTCATTAAGGTGTGTGCTCTATAACATTGTGCACCAACATGGCTTATTTTAACTATTTTTAGTGTTGAATGTTACAAGATATAGCTAACTGAGAATAAAAAAGATATTTTTGTTTACATTTCAATATTTTGAGCATGAAAAAGGAAAATTAAAAAGCAAACAACAAACTTATCAAACTTTCCCTCACCATTTCAGCTATATCTCATCCTAATTGGTATAAAAATAGTTAATATAAGCCACATCAGCAGGACATACACAGCAGATAAAGAAACTCGAAAGTGGTTACAATTGTTAGATATTCTAAAGTTTATAGACCATAGATAATTTCAAAAGAAATGACCACAATTAAAAATGAGAGTGAGATTTTGCAATTTTTTTATTTGCTCTATAGAAAAAATAAAGGAAAATAAAAGTTGTACTTGGCAACATTAAGAGTGATGTACCATCGAGAAAAATAGAAGGAAACCTATAGCCCATTGCTTCATTGGGTTTAGGGTGCCTGATGGATAAAAGAAATCGCTTCATTGCATGACTACTCCTATTCCATAGACAAATGAAATACCCAGATATGGTGAAAGTCAATTTTACATATTGCTATTCCATTGAATATTGAGTATTCTATTATGTATAAAACATGATTGTCAAAGTATTAAAAAGGAAAAAGAAATTGCTCATAATTATTCCATATAACTAAATACATATAGAGAGGGTGATTGAATCTACTTAAAATATGTATGAAACGCTGTTTTAAAATTTAAAAAACGCTAAATAATTTTTTGAGTGTTTGGGTGATTAATTCAAACCGCCGTTTTGAAACTTAAAAACATAAAAAATTTAAGCTAGACATAGTAACTCTTTTTGAAACGGCTTTTTCAAAACTCTATTTTAAAAACAGAGTTTTTACCCAAACATCCCCATAGTCTTTCAATATTTCTGTTTTAATTTGTGAGGGTATAAACCTTCACAAAACTACTATTTCAAAGGAGAAAGGTGAAATTTACTATAAATCTATTAAGCCAACCTTTACTCTTTATGGAAACTACATTTTCAGTTCATGGAAGAAATTATTAGTAAACTTCAAAAGAGTAATAGAATCAAGAAGACAATCTACATACCTTTGATGCGCAATCCACCCTTGCCATTAATGCAATACCAGGATGCACTGCATCAGGTCCATTGAAAAGTCTTGCAACTTTTTCGTAATGAGGCTGCGTATTTGAAACTCCAAGAGCCATAAAAATAAAGAAATATGCAGGCAGAAGTGTTAGGAAAAAAAATTTGCATACAATACCTTATAGTTTCTGCAAGCAGGACACCTGAAAAAACAGTAATTGCACAGAAAGCATAATGTCACAACTTACAAACATTGGCACCAAACACAAACACACACACACACACACACACACACACACACGCAAACACAGGCATTTTATTTGATAAAGAGAGAATCTTTGCCTTTAAAAAGGTATACTCCACTCACCATATTTTATGAATTAATAGTAAGAAAAGTTCAAATTAGTTCCAAAAAATTAGGGTCTTTTCCGGTAACTGTCTAAAATTTCAAAACCCACATTTAACATAAAGTCGTCTACTTTCAAAACTTACACTGCACTTACAGATTATGAAAAATAAAATATTCTATTAGTTATATGGATGAAATTTACATAGGAAAAGTTCACATTTCACTTACTTTCAATTATGTATAATCTAGAACTAGAATTATTACATTGAATCATGCTTATATACATCTTACCTTTCAAAACAGACACAAACTTGTCAGTATTTAAACAAAATTAATACATAACCAACAAATTGGGAAAAAAAAAAGACTTCGGTACAATATTCTACCAATGCAAAAAGATCCAAACATAGAGCAACTAAAACAGATCTCAACATTCAGGATCTTCACGTTTCATGTTTTTGCAAAATACCCAATTCCAAATGAGTATCAAATTCCTATTGCGAGATAAGTACTAAATATTTGCCAACCACAACTTGCACCCTACACCTTATAGCAGGAGCCTTTGCATTTAACTATTTATCAATCTATATCCATTTCCCAACAGCTGTAACCACTTATTCCTTGATAGACCAAAAACTACATTCTTTTTTATTCAATATGAGACTGAAATTGCATAAAGTACACAAGCTCACGTAGATGAACCAACTAATGAAGACAGAGAGACAGTATGTGAAAATCCCTCATGGAAAAAGAAAACACATACACACTCCACAAGTTTTCTAAAAATACGCACTTAAATTTGAAGGTTTAAAATCAAATAGCCACTACCTATCAAAAAATAAATTAAAAAATAGATAAATTTCAAGTTTTTGTCAATACCCACAAGCAAATACATCAGATTGATTAAAACATCTAATCAACTCAATTTAAGTTCCAACAAGAGTTTCACTATTACACTATTAAAAATCAATGAATAAATAAATACACAACAAAAATAAATAAATCAATAAATAAAAGCTCCGTTTCAGATTTAAGAAGAGAACTGACCAGTGCGCGAAGAATTCAACGATGGCGAACGTAGCAAGAGAGTCTCTAAGAACGGCGTCGAAATTGGTAACATTCAAATCGACGGCGAAATCTGCTTTGACAGCGTTATCGCTGCTTATTTCACGAAGGATCGAACGGGATCCCGAAGGTAACGACGCCACATTGAAACTCAGAAGTAAAAGCAAATACCCAAACAAAATCGTACATGACTGAGACATGGGCATTTGGTTTAGAGCACGAAGAGAGAAGAAAGAGATCAACTTTTAATAGGTATTGTTGTTGCTGCTGTGATGGAGAAGAGATCTGAACTGAAGAGAGGGTTATAGAGGTAGGTGAACTCTCAAAGCAACGGAAAGGTGGTGGACTAGCGGTGGCTGGTGGCGGGCTGGTGAGAAATGAGAAGTGTTTGGGGGTCAACTCCGACAAAAAATAGTGGTTCATGCACTTTCGCTCTAAAACGGTACAAATATGGTTTTCTGCGGTCCATTTGCATTATTTAAGCCTTTTTTTTAATTACCCAATTATGAAATTTTTAGCATTTTTAATTTTTTACATAATTTAAAATATTTTCATAATATTATAATAATTTGTTAATTTGTGGTATTAATTAAATTGAATTTAATAAATATTTAAAGTATTTCTTTGTTAAGCTTAAAATTAAAAATAAAACTCAATTGAGTATATTAATGTTTTTTTTTTCCAGACAACTGTTTTTTTAGTTGATGTTTCATGTCACATTGAATTGAATAGCTGTCTAATTGGTCTGAATTAAATACGAAATTTTCTGTTATCCATCGTACTCACTTAATAACTCAACGCCCCATCCAGCGCTATGTACAGAAGCTTTTCATTACTGAAAAAAGCTGGTACAGATATTAAGCAACAGCAAAGAAGCTTTTGCATCTACCTCCAGGAACGCTTTCTTTATCCCCTCAGTCAGAGCTTGTGAGGCCTCTCCGAGTGCCATTGCTTCCAACAGAGCAGGGTTAATCACATTTGGAATTCTTTTTGCAGCCGTGAATTGGATCCCCCTTCGTGATTTCTTCTAATTATCACCACTGCTCCAAACTTTTCTTTTTAGTTGACTGCAGCATCGAAATTGATTTTAGTTGTTCCTTCTGTTGATGGCGTCCAGATCGGCTGTGATGGAGGCTGAGTGGGTGCAGATTGCCTCACTTCTGGTTCAGATAAACTTGAGTTGAATTCCTCTATGTATTTGAAAATCTTGCAAAGAGTCTTAGTACTGTCCCCTCTTTTCTTGTTAAAACATCTTCATTTCTTGCTTTCCAAATCCACGAAAGAGTAAAGACTGTCTGCTAGATGTAGATGTTAAATAATGAGATTTTTCGCATGATACTTAATAGCTTGTTTAGTCATTTCATTCTTTTTAAGTTTAGCTTGTAATTTCAGTTTCTGAGGAATGGTCCTTTTACTTCAGCTGGTGTGAAGTATTTGTAAAGAACTATTTTTGCTTAATTCAGGATCTTACCTCTCCAAAGCGTGGTGTTAGTTGCTGAAGCAGGTTTAGACTTTGTGTATTTTCTCTAGCTATATAAAGCCAGATTATCAATGAAGAACAATGTGAGGGAAGTTCGATTCTATGCCTCTGTTTTATTCTCTCTATTTTCTCTGCCACTTACCTCCAACAATTGGTATCAGAGCTTGATCAAAGAGGCTTGTGAGTGTGAGAAGCGAGAGAAAACCAGTGAGGATCCTCATAAAAAAAAAACACAAACACCTCTATTATGTTCAATGGCTTCTAGTGCCTTTGCAGCTCTAGAACCTCAGATTTTTTTTTTTTTTTTTTTTTTTTATTTTGGTGAAAAATTCTAAATGTGGGCTGTAAAGATGAAGGCCTATCTTCGAGCCGCCTCCACCTCTTGGAGCCCAACCCTGAATCAAATTAAGATTCATAGTGAAAAGAGTTCGAAGAAATTAAAGGCTTTTTCTGCAATTCATTCTTGTATTTCTGAGTCTGTTTTCACAAGGATCATGGCTTGTACAACAGCCAAAGAAGCATGGGATAAGATTCAGGAGGAGTCTCAGAAACTCCTCCTGCAGATCTTGAATCTCAGAAGAGAATTTGAAGTTCTGAGATGAAAGACTTGGAAACAGTAAAAGAGTATGTTGATAGGCTGACGAAGGTATTAAATCAAATCAAGCTTGTTGGAGGTCAATTAACTAATGCTTGGATAGTTAAAAAATCCTTGTAAGTCTTCTTGAGAGATTTGAAGTTAAAATCTCCTACCTTGAAGACTCTAAAGGCCTGACAAAGATTTCAATTTCTGAACTAACAAGTTCATTTCAAGCTCAAGAGCAAAAGCTTTTAGACGTGAAGATGCTACTTCTAAAAGTGCATTTCAAGCAAGGTATTATGATAAAGGGAAAGTTATTTCATCAAGTGGTGGCAACAATAAACAGTTTGACAGGAATGACAAGCAGAAGAAAGATGCTGACAGAAAAGATGGTGAGAAAAATAAGTCTTTTCCTCCCTGTGGACACTGTGGTAAGAACAACTATGAAGAAAAGTTTTGTTGGAAGAAAGCCAAATGTGGAATCTGCAATAAAATTCGTCATATTGACAGATATTGCATAAAAAAAAAAAAAAACAGTTTCAGCAACAGACCACCCACCAAGCCAATTTCACTGAGGACCAAAAAGAGCAGGATCAGAAGCTCTTTATGGCATCTCAGTCCTTTTCTGCAACCAGTAGTGATATTTGGTTTGTAGTTAGTGGGTGCACAAGTCATATGTTAGTAGAAGAAAGCTCGTTAAGCTATCTTGATAAATCTTTTACAACTAAAGTTAAGCTTTGAGGGGACGAATAATGCTAATTGGTGAAATTTTTTCACAGTATGTAGTATCTATAAAGGGTTTTACGAAAATGTTGTGGGCGACTGCCACCTTCCATCACCCCTAAAAATCTGTTAGGTTCCGTTTGAAGATAAAAATTAAAATTGAGAATTTCAATTTCAATTCTAATTTTCTAGAATTAGAATTCTGTTGAAATTGTAATTCTAACGTATGTTTCACACAAAAAAATTAAAATTGAAATTGAAATTGAAATTAAATAAAAAAAATTAGTGACGATAAAAGTGTTTATTTGAGTTGAAAGTGGTGGTGGACCACCGACTGGTAGTGAGATGGTGAAGCGTTAACGATGACGGTCTGACGAGTTATCATTTCCGACAGTGATGATCTGGCAAGCCACCATCGTCGGATGTGACAGACCACCATCGACGATGGTGGTTCTGAAAATGGAGGTGACGGTGGCGATGGTGCTAGAAGTGACAATGAAAAAGAAAATTGTAATTTTTATGAGTTGAAAATAAAATTATGAAATTGATTTTTTAGTTGTATTATAATTTCATAGAATTGTAGTTATAATTATAATTCTAATTCTAAATAGCTGCTGGAATTGAGAATTTTAATTTTAATTTCAGACTCTTCAATTGAATGGAGCCTTACGATTTTAAAAAAAAAAAATTAATATTATTCAACTAACATCAATAATATAAAATTTCTAAAAGAGTTGAATAAATTTTGGAAATCTTATGAGGTATTTTTAAAATTTTTGAATGAAAATAATAAATAAAAATTTCTAAAAGACTTCAAAAAAATCATGAGTGCACAGTCATTACCAGCAATTGAAAAAATATATTAATTAACACAAACAAATTCACATGGGTGTTTGATTAGTATCCTTAGTATCAAGTTTAAATTAAATGATATTATTTTAGATTTTTCATATTGAATTTCATCAAATGAATTGAATATTTGCAAAATCTTTCTATTTTTGCATGATTTTATTTCTCTCAAAATGAACTTTTTTTAATCTAAAAAAATTAAATTTTATTAGTTATATTTTTTCAAATATAAGAATTAATAAAATAGAATTCAATTCTTATAAAACTTGAATTTTTAATCAGAAATTAGAGGTCATCTGCATCTCATTTCATGAATTCAATGAAATCGCTGCCATTTTCTATCAAATCTCCAATGCAAATCGGCTGAAAGGTAATTTCCTCTTATAGCATATGCAGAATCCACTTTCCTTATAATTGAAATTACATCTTTCAATAACATTCGTTAAAATCTTCCATAACCAACTTGCAATTCCATAACCAACTTACAAATTTCAGAGGCAAAGGCAACAATACTGAGACTTTGCGACTGTTTTATTAGCACAAGATTGAGAAATTCCAACACATGATCACCTTCTTTCAAGTACAAGATGCGGTAGTTATCAATACGAAGATCACAGCAAATCAAGACGATGATAGTACCTCATAACTGTCCAATTGCTTATTGATCCAATTAAGCAAGCGTTCAGCTGTTCGTCCATCATCAATTTTGAATATTTCACTTTTCTCTTCTTCAGGTTCCCAACCACCAGATGCAAATTTTGAAGCTGGCCCCCAAAATAGAATAGGATAATGACTCACAGAAAATCTATCACAGAGTCTAATATTTATCTGCGCTGCCAAAAATGTTGAAAAGGGATTAATTAGGTGTATGTTTTTTTTTTTTTAAGCATTAATTTTATCGAGTTGGGCAAAATTTTTTGATGCATCTGTTACCTGTTAGTTTTTTTTTTTTTATCAAAAACTGCATCATACTAGTTTAGTTATTAATAACTGTTAGTTGTTAGGTAGCTGTTAAATAATAAAAAAACAGCTATTTATAAAAACTCTGAATTTGAAGATTTTTTTAAAAAACTACAATTTTTTAAAATAAAAAAAATTAAATTATCCTTTAAAATAATATTTAAATAAAAATAAATATTAATATTTATCATTTATGATTATTAAATATATTAATAACTAATAATAATTTTATCAAATATTTGAAACAGTCAGCTATTAGATAACAGTTATCAATTATTAATCACCAGTTATTAGCTATCAATCACCAACTAACACCTAACAGCTGATACAAACAACTAAATCAAACGGGACTTAAAACTCTGGTATAAACTCTTTAAGACATGCTTTTGTGTATATAAAGCAAAAATTAACTATGTGGTAAGGTCAGAATTACTGCACTAATATAAATAGCATTGAGGTATAAAACTTTCCAAAACTACTATTTCAAAGGAGAATTAATGGTGAAATGAAATTTACTATAAATACTTCACTTCTTAGGGAAACTACTTTCGGTTCACGGAAGAAATTATTAGAGAACTTCAAAAGAGTAAAAGAAATTAAGAGACAATCTATATACCTTCAATGCGCAATCCACCCTTGCCATTAAAACTATACCAGCATGCACTGCATCAGGTCCATTGAAAAGTCTCGCAACTTTTTCATAATGGGGCTGCATATTTGAAACTCCAAGAGTCACAAAAAATAAAGAAATATGCTGGTAGAATTGTTAGAAAAAAAAAATTGCATACAATACCTTATAATTTCTGCAAGCAGGACACCTGAAAGAACAGTAATTGCACAGAAATCGTAATGTCATATAACTTACAAACATTGACACAAAAGGTAATTAATTACACACACAAGCATTTTACAAGACACCTGAAAAAACAGTAATTGCACAGAAATCATGATGTCGTATACTAGTAACGTATAAACATTGACACAAAAGGTAACTGCACACAAGCATTTTATATGATAGCGAAAAAGCTACGCATCGCAAGGTGTGATAGCTACATACCCACAGTTTAGTTCAATGTTCTCGTTATCATACTGGTTAAAAAATAGGTAAATATAATGGATCAGAAATTTAATTATAATCAAATCAAAAAAATCATTATATATATGTGAAGAAAATAAATAAAATGCAATTATAAATAAATTAAAAATTTATATAAAACCATCTTTCTTATAGTGTCAATCTAATCACATTAAATTAAAAGTTATATA
This sequence comes from Aleurites moluccanus, assembly GCA_948193065.1. Lineage (NCBI taxonomy): Eukaryota > Viridiplantae > Streptophyta > Magnoliopsida > Malpighiales > Euphorbiaceae > Aleurites > Aleurites moluccanus. The sequence continues at coordinate 77,329 of CANXYC011175610.1, forward strand.
TATTATAAATTATGAATATTCACTTGCTCAAATATCTACTCACGCAATAATATAACATATAATAGGATCATAATTTTGATATCGGGTAAAATTAAAACTAAACTATTAAAATTTTCTTAATTTTTTTTAACTCAAAACGGTACTATTTTGAGTTAACAAAAACGACATCGTTTTGATAAAAAATTTAAAAAAATTTTAAAAGTTAACCCGCCCGAACAAAAAAATCAATCCGGTTCAATTAATTCACCGATTTACCGATTTTTCGAAAACTAATAAAAAGTAGACTGACCGATTCAATTTTTAATTTGATTTTTGATTTTTTCATTTTGACCGATCAATTCGATCCGATTTTGATAACATGGTTTTATTGGACCTGACATTATACGAGAACCTTTGTTTGATTGTAATTTCTTTTGCTATTAGATGTGAATATAACTTTATTTAGATATCTAGTCAATTATTTTTTGTAATTAGATTGTCAAAAGATATTATTAACAGATTTAATATGATTCATTTATTTTATATAATTTTCTTATTTATTTTTTATAATTATATATACATTATATGTAATAATAATTTAAAAATATTCAAATGTACCCTTAAAGCATTGGAAGTTATAAGAGATAAGCCACAGCTAATCAAATAAATTCAATATTAGTGCTAATAGAGATACAAATAAACATCTTTTGTTTTTTCTACTTAAAAAATAATTATGTTACGATGTGTATCTCTTATTTGTCTACACTAAATATATACATCCATCTAATAAAATAAAAATATATGATATAAAAAATAATATTGATGTCTTTTTACTATGTAAAAAAAGGACAAAATAGTTATATTATTTAAAATATTTTATCACTAATTAATTGGATATATGAAATAAATCTCTATATTCAATTCATGCAAGAATTTTTCTTTGTATTATACATATGTGTACACATCAAGTTAATAATATGCTAGTAGTTATCTTCGTTTGTTTACATGATATCAGGGTATTAGTAGGTCTAAGATGTCATTGATCCTATTTTTTAGCGTGTAAAGCAATCAAAAAGAATAAACTCTAAAATTAAAATCTGTCTCTAAAAGATAAAAATTTATATATGTCTTACAAACTTTAAAATAATATAAGTTAATAAAGTATGATAAAAAAGAATAAAGGCAGAAATAAAAAATTTAGTTCAAACTAAAAATAGCTCGAAAATAACTTAAACGAGTTATTTTAGGACCGAAAATAACTCATTAAGACTTGAAATATAAATGTTGTATATCTTGAAAATTAATATAAAATAAGTCCCGTAAATGACTCATTATTCACTATTAACAAAACTTCACTATTTTAACCTCCATTTAAATTTATGCTAATTCAGATGGTACATAAATTCATTATTAACGTCCTTCAAATCAAGTAGGTCTGTTGTTCCATTTTTTTTTTTATCATGGATTACAACGGGCTTGGGCTTCAACCATAGAGGGTTGAAGTTTCTCTCCTTTCATTATGGGTCAGCCTGCCTTCCACAATCCTTTTTTTTTTTTTTTTTTTTAACAGATGTGGGATTTACTGCCCACACTTCATTCTCCAACAAGGTCAGTAGGTGCTAGCTTTGCAGTCAAGGTATACTCCATTCACAAAAATGAATGAATTACTAGTCGAAAAGTTCAATATAGTCCCGAAAATTAGTCATGTCGAGTAGTAGTATTTAAGTTAACAAAAAGTTTTTTTTTTTACTTTCAAAATGTACCCTGCAATTATAGATTCTGTTAAAAAAAATGAAATATTCTAGCAGTTATATGCACGAAATTCATAAAGGAACAGTTAGAATTTCATTCACTTTCTCATATGCATAATCTAGAACTAGAATTGTTACTTTGAATCATATACTTATATGCATCTTAACTTTCAAAACAAACACAAACTTTTCAGTATTTAAACAAAATTAATATGTAACCAACAAGTGAAAATAAAAAATAAAAAAACTATACTATTAAAATCAATAAATATACAACAAAAATATATAAATTAATTAAAGATCGTTGTTCTAGAGTTAAAAAGAGAACTGACCAGTGAGCGTAGAATTCGACGATGGCAAAAGTAGCAGTAGTGTTTCTAAGAACATCATCGAAATTGGTAACATTCAAGTCCACGGCATAATCGATTTTGACGGCTTCAGCACTGCTTATTTCTTGAAGAAGAACCGATCGGGATGCCCAAGAAAACGACGTCGCATTAAAACTCAGAAGTAGAAGTAAATACACAAACAGAATCGGACGTAGCTGAGACATAGGCATTAGGTTTAGATCGCAAAGAGAGAAGAAGAACGAGGTCAACTCTTGATAAGTATTTGTTATTGGGGGAACTCTACAATGTTGTCGCAAGATTTATTACAATGCCTCCAATTTACGGGCAAATGAAAACCATTAAAGTCACCTAAGATTTGATGGTAAGTATGTACACCCAAATATATAAACAAAATATCAATGACATAATCAGAAAATTTTATTTAAATGATAAAATTAATAAGAGAATAAAAAATAAAGGTTAATTTTTTTTCTAAGTTCTAATTATATTTTTCATAAAAATATATTTTTAATTAAATATATTTTTACTGATATTTTATATTTATAAAATGATAATTAATTAAATAATTTTAATATTTAAAATCATTTATAAAAATTTAATTTTAAAGAGACTAATTAAATATTTAAAATGATTAATTAAAAATTCAACTAATTATATATGAATATAATATGTAATTTTGAACGGAAATATTTTATAGTATAAAAAAAATTTAAAATGTATGAACTTTTTAATATAATTTTAAAAATACAGTAACTATTTAATATAATTTTTTAAAATACAGAAATTTCAAAAGTAATTAATTCATAAATAAATAAATTTCATAGATGTTTAAAATAAATTACTAATTTGCCATAATTTGTATCTCACTTCTACAGTCTATTGACCTACACATGTATTAATGCTTAATTCTATGTTGCAGAGATCTTCTTCAACGACATGGACTTTGATCTTTGGCTTGCTCCCACATCTTTGCCCAACTAATTAAAATTATTTGTTAATGCCATACTAAACAGAATTTTAAAATTTTAAAAGAATTAAATTTAAATTAATTAATAATTGATAAGAATAATTAAGAATTTAAATGAAAGATTTTTTTTTTATTATTTATTAATTATATTATTATTTATTAATATTAAATATTATTTATAAAAAAAATTATTGTGAATTAAAAAGTTTTAAATTTTTTTTTTTTAAATTACAATAAAAAATAGTAATAATTAGGGTAGAGGGATCAGCAAAGAGCATTTTAAAATGGTTTTTATAATTAAGGTAAAAAATAATTTTGAAATAATAATATAAATTATGAGATTTCTAATAAGAATATAATGAAATGTTTTATCAAATTTCACTTAAAATGTGAGATTTTAAAATTTTTATTTTTTATAAAATTTGTCATATGAGAGGTTTTATAATTTCATGATTTTGTTTCAATGTTTTTATACCAAATAATGAATTTATATAAAATTTATGAATTTTATATATTCGCGATATCAAACAAGTTCGCTTATATCAAACAAGTCATTAGATATTTTGTTTGGGGATATGTTATTTTACATTTATGGTGTGTAAAATATAAAAATTACCTCCATATTTATAAAACCCTTTAAATATACAACTGTAAGTATATGTTTTTTCATCTTATTTGAATTTTGTATATTTTTTATTTGCATTGCAAATTCACTCAACTTTCACATGATATATTGATCAAAGTAATGGTCAAATTAGCACATAATTTTCCATTTGGTGATCCAAATAAGATAAAAAAGAAAGAAAGAAAGATTATAACAATAAACTTTATAGTTTTCTTGAATTTTTCATGCAAATCTTGAAAAATATTAAAAAATCAATCCAAAAAAAAAATTAATTTAATTAATTAATATTGATATAATAATAATAATAAAATATATAAAATCTCACAGTTAATTAGCTTTTAATTTCATATTAAAATACTAAATTAAAAATATATAAAACAATTAATATTCAAATAAAATATTAAAACCTTCCATGATAACTTAATAAATATTCCTACGAAAAATTATATAAGATTTAAATTAATTTTATAAGATAAAATATATCAATATATAATAAATTAACATACTGTCCTTACAAAATGTCTAAGATTAATTTTATTAAATTAAAAAAATAAATATAAAATTAAATAAACAATAAAAAATAGTATACCAAGCAATATATGTATATATATTAATTTGGTCATTTCACTAGTTTGATAAGGAAAATTATTGATCAAAAAAAAAGTCTTTGATTTTGAATTTTGAATTTATTTCCATTTACTTTGTTTATAAATATATAAATTGTAATATAATAACTAATGAAGACACTATTTATAATGTATTTAAAATTATAGTGAAACTTATAATCAATAAAAATAATAAAATTTAATATATAGCTACATAATTTAATTTAATATATAGCTACATTTCTTAGAGATAAGTGTATATTTTTTTAAATAATAGATTTAAAATAATTTTTTTTTTCCTATGCTAAAAAAAAATCGAGATTTAAGTTATTTTTGGGCGGGACTATTGAATCAGACCCAGCCCAATAAAGAGTGCAGCTCCTACCTACCCCAAATCTACAGCCCCAAAAATTGAAAAGGCCAACAACCTTTCAAAATCGAACCCAACAACTCGAATATTCGAATTTAGGGTTCATCTCGATCCCATTTCACGAATTTCAATCAAATAGTTGTCATATTCTTTCAAATCTCCAATTCAAATCGCTTGAAAGGTAATTTCCTCTTGTTTTTGGTTCTCGCGGTTCCAATTTGTGGAAACTCTGTCGATTTCATGAATGTTGTTCGTTTTATTTTTGTTGTTTCAGAAAATTTAGAGAGACGTTGTATCTGTTTGAGAAATTCATTATGAAGTTCTTAGAATACACTCCTCTTGAACGGTAATTCTTTTAAATCACTAATTTTGAAATCGAATTGTGTTTTTTTAAAAAAAATTTATAATTTGTTCTCGAATTTGATTTTGATATTGTTGAGTGTGTTTTTTTTTTCAATTTTTGTTACAGTATAAATGAGTTCTTAAGCAATTTAAATCTTGGAGAACGAACAATCAAGGGATGTCTTGAAGCTTACTCGTGTAAGACCAAATTTACAACTTAATTATGAAGTTTTGGAAATTTTATTCTTAAAGGGAAATGTAATTTTCCCACCTTTTATTCTGTGCAGGTAAACACACTGGAACAGACAAAAAGCTTTCTCTCAGTTTGGAGCATGAGGTAATTCACTGATTTATTATTTGTTTGATTAACCTGAATATGTATGAGAATCATAATTTAAGATTATCATCAGATTATTTTTTTTTATCTGAAAAATGAACTAGAAATGCAATTCTTGGAATAAGGTATCTTGATGATATCCATTCCCAGCATCAATCCATTATTATGGTGAACCAAATTTGTCCTAATAATGCTACTTAAGTTAAACTATATCTTTGCGCGTGCATCTATGAGGCTATGATAAGCACAAGAGATGCGTGCACCTGTGTCTTACATTTTTATTTTGTTTTTTAGTTATTTTGTAGGTAGGGATTATATATGTAAGCTAAAATAATTTAGTAAAGAAATAAGATTCAATTGTCTTCAATAATCTTACTTAGGATTCTATTTTTCCCTCTCTTAGAATTGTATTCTTTGCTGCAGACAGCAAACTGCAAAACTGCTGGTTTTCTTTGTTTGGTGTAAAACTATTAGATGACAAAGTTTTGGTCCATTGTTTTTACCTCCTTAACATTTACTTTTTTTGGTGTGGGCTGGGAATAATTGGCTTTAACAATCATGTCCTCTTTAGATCCTTGACTATCTTGGGAAATCTTCGGACACTGATTCATCGTCTCCAGCTGAATACTTACTGAGCAGATCCAGGTAGTCGCTGTTGCCTAGATGGGTTTAGGAAATATTAGTTGTTTGTGATGTTTCTTTGACTGGTTTTCCTTTATGTTCATTCCAGCCGAAAGACATTGATTTATCTTGTTCTTACACTCTATCACATGTATCCAGATTATGACTTCAGGTAACACTGAACTTTATGTTGTATCTTATGTGTTTTTTTTATTTCACTGATGGTGAAAGGAGGATTATGGGTAGTGCCATTGTCAGCTTCTTGGGCGATGTGGCATCCCGCTATATAATCTTCTTTTTAACTGCAATGGGAGTGTTGTCAAGAGGTTTGACAGACGGTTCACAAAACTGTTGCTCTAGGAGGAGCTGAGAGTTCAAGTCTCTCCATTTCCCAAATCTAATCTTGCCATTTAATGTGGTTGGCTTTTTTTATTTTTTCATTATAATTTCTTTTAATTTTATGTTTGGTCTAATTTCTACTGGCTTCGGATTTATGCTATGGGGGGATTATAACGTGGATCCCTTGATCTATAGTTTTCATTGTGCTTTCTTTATTTTATGATATTGCATGTGTCTTTGCGGTTTTCAGTGCCATGAATGCTCACCAGTTCTTCACAGAGGAAAGTTGGGACACTTTTAAGCAGATTTTTGATGCCTACATGTTTGAAGCATCAAAGGTACTAGCTAATTCTTCTTCATTCACGTATGTGGAGATGTGCAATCAAAATTGAACATCCCCCTCTCCCCAAAAAAGGGAGATTAGCATCGTGGCGGTGTTATTATTGTTTTGGTTAATTGCATTTATTCTCAGGTACAGAAAGAAATTGGTTAATTTCATTTCCATTTTTTGTATGATTGAAATCACATCTAATTGAAATCACATCTAACACTGTCTGTCCTCAATGACTTCTGTTTTTCTCTTTTTGTTATATCTTATATCTCTATCTATTTAATTTCTCATCATTAGTTGCTGCTGTATATTAGGACTGTTTTTCCTTTACATAGAGTGGTGAGCTTGTCTGAAGTATAGTGCATTGCTGATTCTTGGGTGAATTGGTGGTGGAAATGAGGAACCTAGACTAGGTTGAAATGGTAACTGGTGTTTGCATAGGTTGTTGAATGATTTTGTATTTGTTTCAATATGTTATTAGTGAGAGAAATGTGTAGCATAGTCATCTGTTTTCCTCATTTTTTTCATTGAGAGTACACAATTATTTTCCCATTTGCTCAATTCATTTGTAGGAATGGATCAAGGAAAATGAGGATAGTTCATTGCTGGAAACATTATTTAAGGCTTTGGATGAGGTGAGTATGCTTTAAAGACTTGAAGGCCACTGGTATCAAGATGCCATGTTATGATATATTTTGATGCAGGTTGTAAAACTAGGAGAATGTGAAATCTACAGCTACAACTCTGATTCTGATTCAGACCCATTTCTAGAGAAAGGAGCAATGTGAGTATTCATATCATCTTCAGCTAGTCATTGTTACTACTATGCACTTGATGTCTTTCTCTCTCCTTGCTATCCTGTGCCCCGCACATTGCCCCCCAAAAAAGAGGGGAAAAGAAGAAAAGAAAAAGAAAAAAAAGGGTTGTAACTTGGGCATTTTTTTTACAGCTGGTCTTTCAGTTTCTTTTTCTACAATAGAAAACTAAAGCGTGTTGTGAGCTTCCGTTTCTGTTGTCTAAGGTGGGTTAATAACTTAATATTATTTTTCCCCCTTTTCCTTTTTGGGATTTTCTTCAAAGTGCCTTAATTACATTTTGGCTTCATAATTGCTGTTTATGACAGTAACTTGGTGGCTGAGGGATTTCTTATTGACAATTTAAATTATGAGGAAGATGGGGAAATATTTGATGGCATGGACCTGTGATGCTGATAGCTTGTAGAGTATATTAGCATGATGTTTATATGTGAAGGCTTTTGACATCCATCAGTAGTTATGCTGTGCCTTGCTCGTGGCACATTAATGGTAGGATTAGCTTTTTTAACTTCTGTGCTCCTGTGGTTCCTACTTTCTTGTAGTTAAGAATGATGATGTCTATAAAAAATGTAAGTGAAATCTAATGCTAGGCTTGTAATTAGATGCAAGGATTCTAGTTTCTAGGAGATATTCACTTCTCTTGTTTCCAAATACTGTTATCTTGTTGTACTCTGTGTGTGACATGTATGTATCTGCATGTGGAACTTCAATTGGCTGATATTTCGGCTTATTGAGGACGGACTGTCCTAGACTTCTTTTCGTTTTCTTGGATGTCTGAAGATGTAGTTGTCTGGTTACAGAAAACTGAAGAATGGACCTTGGAGGCCTCGGTTTTATTTTTGTTCATTGTTATAATGCTGGTTTTTCTCTTTGAGCTTTATGAAATTATTGTGGCTATAGCTTCCATCATGAAAACCATAGGGCATTGGTTTTGCCCTAAACTAATTTTTTTTTTTTTTTTTTTTTCATTTAAGAAGATAATTTTTGAAGTAATTTTAGCTTAAATACCAGACATACTAAATAATACTTAACTATTCTAGAATTTGTACAACTAAAACATATCAAACTTATTTTAAAAGTAATTTTCAACTCCATATAGTTAAAATGATCATCATAATGTGTTTTTTAATGGTAGACGCTGAGAATTCTATATATCAATCCTTTATGTCTCTAATTAACTTGGTAACTAATCTATTGAATATTTTTTTTTTCTTATTATTAATATTGAATTTGTTTTATTATCAGATTTTATTCTTGGAAGCTTCCATCCTTGTTTATGTTGAATGTCAATAATATTTGCTATACGAGTTATTCTAAGAACATTAATTGAGAAATAAATAAATAAATAATGAAAAATAAATAATTTAATATTAAATAAATAAATTAAATGTTAGAAAAATTCTTATTAATTTTTATGTGATTAATTTGATAATTGAAAATTTAATAATATTTTAATTTTTTTTATAGTTATAATTATATTGTTATTATGTCAATGATATCTTAGTTCAATTGGCTAAGATTGAAGCTTTGAAACAAAAATTATTATCTCTGAGTATTTATTTAATAATTTGTGTGTGAATTTTTTTTTTATTTTAGAAATGTATTTAGACATTATCTATCATAATTAATTGATGTTTAATGTTAAAAAAAAATGGAAGAAAGAAAAAGTGATCTTAGGCAAGCAAACCAGAGATCTTTTAAATCATTGTTATTTCTTAATCCACTAACTTTATCTGCCTAACAACATCACCAATCTAACTAAAAAAAAAGTACATTCAAGAGGTACACTTGTTAATTACATTAGTGAAAAAGGACATTATATGAATATTATAATATTTACCCTTAAGAACCTTTTTTATTATTATTATTATTTTTAATTATCAAACTATTTATCAACCAACAATTTACATGTGTACTGCCATTGCTTTCTTCCCTCTCTTCCTTTTAGTGACACAACAACTTGATTTCATTTTCTTTTTCATATTCAATTTAAATTTTAAATTTGAGATTATAATGATATTTTTTATTATTTTTCATTTGAATTATACTAATTCATTTGGATTTTTTTATTTATTTAATTAAATAACTAAAAAAATACTATTTAACAAATTCAATACTTACTCTATCAGCAAGTAGCAACATATTATATAAATTGATTCCCAAAAATTTATTGATATTCTGGATATCACTTTAGTGAGCATATATATATTTTTAATTTTGATAGAATTGAATCCCAAATCATCTATGGAAAATCTCAAATTTTCATTATTGTAGTAGCTTTTGAGTTTTTAAAACATATAATTAATTTAGTGATATTTTAAATGTCAAAGATTATCTTCTTTATCATAAAAATAATAATTTTTTAGATTGTATTTTACTGATGATTTTTCAATTATTAAATTACTGTAATACTCCAAAAATTTGATTTAATTAGCACTTAATTCATATTGTTGAAAAAATAACATTTTTAATCTCTGATATTTATTAATAACCAGCTCTTTAATTCTAATATATAAAACTAAGAAATTTTTTGCTAAATTTTAGTTATTAACATTTTAATTTATACAGTACTTTCATCATAGAATTTGAAAATATAAAGTATTTTAATCTTTTCAAAATATTTTATGTTGAAATATTTTAATATAAAATATTTTAATTTCTCAAAATCTTATTTTTTTATTTAATTTAAATGAATATTTATTTATCATAAAATAATTTAATCCCTTAAAATTTTATACTTTTTATTTAAATAATTTAGAGATTAAAAGTGTTAATTTTTAAATAATAAAAACTAAAAAGATAATTTAAGATGTGTTATAATAATTTACCCTTTTTCAGCACTAAAGAAGAAGAGTATTAATTTGATTCTCTCAATGCTGCATCTTCTTTGACAATTCATCATCATTGGAACTTTCAAAATTTCAATTTCTTTATTTTTCAGCATTAATTAGTTGCATGTTGGATTAGGAAACCATATATGTGTAATTGAAGTGTAACAGATCACACACAAAAACATGTAATATAAAATAAGGATGATCTTATGTACAGTTGTCAACTAAAAACATCAAGTTATAATAGAAAATCCATTCAACAAATAATGAGCAATTTAATTAATTAACAAGTCTTATTTGAATGATTATAAATTTTCTGTTTCATTTAATATATATTTTATATTTTATATTTTTTTTATATATTATATCACTTATAAAAAATATTAATTTTTAAAATTTTTAAAAAAATTAGTATGACATATAAAAAATATATATATAATAAAAAATAAAATATTAAATGACACAGAAAAAATCAACAGTATTTGAATTGAATTATTGAAGGGTAATCCAATAAAACTTTGAAGTTTAATTAATTAATTTATTATAATAATTAATTAATCTTTAATTATTATTATATATGTTTATTATTGTAATATGTGAAAGGCAAACTCTTGTCCCATAAGACAGGGATTCTTGTCAAATTACTACGTGGTAGAAAACTAGAATCTGAACAATATAATGATTCATGAATACATGCCACTTGTTCCACAAAAACTGGTTGTGTCAGATTTCTTGTATTTGCTACCTTTTCTTTTTCTCTATATATATATATTATATGTACACCATGCATAATCAGATCTTTAAATTATCCCACCGAACCACTTAATTAAGTTAATGATAATGATACTCTTGTATAATTAATCAATTACATCCATTTCTTTATTATGATTCTAATTTTAATAATATTTAATCATGATCATAGTGCTTATCTTAATATTATATAGCCTCTTTCTATGAACTATAAAACATAATTAAGCACTACCCAAAAAAAAAAGCATAATTAATTAGCATTTGAATTTCATTGGATCTTTACAAAAGAAAATGATATGTCTTATTAATTAATTAGATAAGCTAATCGTCATTTATGCTATTTCTAATTTTGTAGAAAAACAAAGAGGTTAGGCATTTAGAATTCAAATTCTACACTCTCTTTTATTTTAAAAACTATGTTATCATTGCTTAATTTAAAAATTCAAATAATAAGTAATAAGTAAAAATCTTAAAATAGAGATTACAATAAAAATCATGTCACTCAAATATCATATTAAATAATCATTATGAAAAATTTCGAAACCAATTCAAAAATTTAAATTTATAGATAGTAAAATTTAAATATTATATTAAGTTTTCGATATTAATTATTACATTTTCATGTCAAATGTTTTAATTTTAACATCTACTCATAACATATGTTATATTTTTAATTAAGACGTACCATAGACTCACAATCAAATAAATCTAAATATGTACATGTGTCAAGTTATTAATACACGACAATAAATAGAGTCAACTCTAATATAATGTGAAAAATCTTAAATCCAACAGAAAAAAATTAAATTTATAAATAATAGGTTCAAATATTATATTAAATTTTGATATTAATTATTATATTTCTATATGAGTCACAATTTTTAAAAGTTTATGCTTTCCTCTTATGAATTATAGTAATGGATTATAAAATAGATATATCACAAGGACAAGCTAATAATTCAATCAAAACATGGACAGTGTGATGAGTATCATAATTCTATAAATGTTGCTTTGTTACCATATTAAATTGTTTACTGTGTGTAGTGAAATTTCTTTTGCTTACCATATCCATTTTCTCAACCTTTTGGTGCAAATTAATGAGCTTCTCATTGCTCTCACCCTCATGCATGAGTTCTTATATAGTATATCCAACTTAGACAGTAATACTATAGGAGGAATGTAGACTTCTTGAACTTCCTCTTCATCTACTTCACAAATCCTTTTAATTGGACAAATGGTTCTGAAATGAAGGCCATATTTTGTTTTAGCAAATCAATGGATTGCTGCCATTGAGTTAGCACTGTGTAAATAGTTTAGTACTTTGTCCCCCTTTAGTTGGAAATTATTTCTTTTCATATAGGGACTAATGGTGACAATGGATTAATTAAAAGTTTATTTAAAAATAAAATATCTACTCCGAAGTAATGAGAGCCTGCAGCGAAGATGAGCGGATGATATCCGTTTATATATTTTTTATTTATTTTTATATTTTTTTAAAAAAATATTTTTAATATTATTTTTTATATGTATATATTTATTTATATAATTTTTCTACATATTTATATTATATTATTTATATTTCATAAAGAAATAAAAATAAATTAAAAATATTTAAATTAAATATAAATATAATATTAAAATTAAAAACAATATATAATATATAAAATTAAATTGGAGTTGGAGCAAATTATATCATTCAATGTACTCAAATTCGAGTGAAGTTCAAATTAGAAAATTCACCTAACTTTATTGGGTCAGGTGTAAAATTGTCGGTCCAAATATAGGCCTAGTATGAAAGTGAGGCCAAATGGTGGCATGTGATTAGGCAGAAAGACAAAGAAATAAAATAATTTATAGACTAGTTAGTACATATATATATATATATATATATATTAATCTTTATTGACAAAAGTGATAGGTACATTAAATATAAATTTATGAGGAAACACCTCCAAGTAGCAACCATAATTCTATATGTATTGATTAATGGGCCAAAAATTAAAAAACAAATTACTATGGCTTCCTCTCTATCATCTTCTTGCAGCTTAAACCTTCCTAATAATTGTTGCAGGCTCAAGGGACTCAATAAGTACCCCCAAGTGAGATCCCACAGCTTTAGTGATGATGGTATGTATTTATATTTATATTATAATTAGATTAATTACAAGCTTAATTAATTTAATTATTTGATGATACCATTATTTATTTATTTAATTTTTTGGCAGGAAAATCAGCAAATATTGTGGACTCAAACATGGGAATTCTAAGAGAGAGAATAGCAGAAGTGAAGGTGAAGGAGAGATTGGATAAATGTTATTGCAAAAATCTTAATAATAATAATAATAATAATGAATGGAATTATGGGTCTGGTTATGATCACAAACACAAGAGATTTAATATGTTAAGTGAGTGTTTTGAGGTTCTCATTTTTGCTACTTCTGCATTTGGACTTGTTTTCCTTAGTGGTTCTCTTTGCATATGTCTTGTTTCTCTTTTTGTTCATTTAAACTACTAATTACTAATTTATCCTTTCAATAATTTCTTTTTTTTTTTTTTGATATATAGCATATTTAGATTTATTCTGAAACCTATAGGGTAATTAATAGTTATTCTTAATTTTTTTTTTACATTAATTAATTAAGTTAATAAAAAAAGTTTTGAACATGTTTAAAGATCTTATAACTCTAAAAATGACCACTCTCATACTATTAAGGCTTTAGTATTTGATCTCCATAAACTAGATCTATATAAAGAGAAAAATTAGGGAAAAAAAAAAAAAGAAAATTAATAAGAAAAGAAGAACACTTGAAGCTACTTCCCTTGCCTGAGTTAGAGTGATCAGTCTCAAATCCTTAATTAGTTTAGAATCTCAAACCTCATAACAGAAATTTCAGGATTTTTTTTTCCCATTAGATTCTAAGTTTTTTCTGCATATATATGTATATATATATATACACACACACACGAATAAATTTAGTTTTGATTGAGTGCTTTGAAATAAATTATATATAATTAAAAATTCTAACAAATACTAATGTTTGCCCTCAGTCCCTTAAACTTCTTTTTCAAAATTTTTTTATCACACTCAAAATAAAAGAAAATCTCACAAAAATAGAAATTAAATTAAATGCAATTTATCATTTAGTGAAAACTAAAAAAAAAAAAAAATTCTTCAAAAATTAAGAAAAGGTGGATATAATCTTAGAAAGTGAATTTTTTTTCTTGAAAAATATGGGAAAAATGATATTTTTGATTTAAATACTCAATATATAGCAAATCTAGATCAACTTTATAACAACAAAAATCCTATTAAAGTGGAGCAACATTATCGAATTGATATATTTTTAACTATTATAAACTTATAATTATAGAAAATCAACAATTGATTTAAAAAAAAAATGTGATGAAGTTGTTTATTCTTAGCATACGATTTCATCCTATGAAAGGGCTATAAGACATTAATATTAAAAAAAAAAATTTGCTTGCAAATAAATTTGATACTAAAAATTTCTTTGAATAAGAAAAATTATATTTAATAGTTCAATTATAATTTTCAAATTTAATATTGGCGAAAGTTATCAATAATTTCATATTTATTTATCAAGTCTGGATGAAAACAACAAAGTCATATATATCCTTATTTTATTATGAAATCAGAGATAGTACTATCAAAAGCTTTTAGCTTTTAGCTTTTTGTTTTGTTTTTTTTATTTATAATTTGGATGAACATAAAGGAACAAAGAGATAAACTCTTGCACTCCTCCCCTAGCAGGTTCTGAACTTATATAGAGATTTTTGGTGTTTTATCATTGGAATATGTCATTTTAGGGATTATATGTATAGTGAAATATTGAAAAATACCCAACCAATATAATAGAAACATATAAAATAAATTTAAATATGAATTCTTTACATTAAGAAAAAACTGGATGGTAAAATAATTTCAAGTGAATGATTTTTTAAATTATCTATAATCATTGATTGAGCCTTTGAAGAATGAATATTTATTTATATATAGAACCAATTAGGGGTTAGCATTATTATTACAAAATTACTCTTGACTAAAAATAAGAAAATATTTTATTAGCAGCTTGTTTTTTATGGACCTAAAATTTGATTTTGAAAGAAATTTATTTTTAAAAGGATTAATTACAATTTTCTCATGTAAAATCACATAATATATTATTTCTTTTTGATCTTTTAAAAATACACTAACTCCATTTTGATGAATGTCACAATATGCTACTAGACCAATACGTTTAATTTTGCTTTTAATTAATCCTAAAATGATAAATAAAAGCAGTAAAAAGATAAAAATACTCTTACCTTTTATTTTTAATTAATTACATTTTAATTTTGCTTTAAATTTTTTTTGAGCTAAAAAATGTATTTTTATATTTTTTGACAACTTTGAAAATAAAATAAAAAAAATATTTTTTATTTTATTTTTTAAAAAATAAAAAATTTGAAAATAAAAAAATAACAAATAAAAAATAAAAAATATTTTTACTTTTTATTTTCAAATTTGTAAAAAATATGAAAAAAAAAAAATTATTTGTATTAAAAAATTTAAGAAGAAATAATTTAATTTCTTCTTAAATTATTTTTTAAAATAAAAAAAAAAATTTTGTTTATTTTTTATTTTCAAATTTATCAAAAAATATAAAAATAAATTTTTTAACCCTAAAAATTTTTTTTTAAAGCAAAAATAAAATATAATTAATTAAAAATAAATGATAAAGATATTTATATCTTTTTATAGTATTTATTGACCATTTTAAGATTGACTAACGACTAAATTAAATGAAAGGGTGTATTAGTATAACGGGATATTTGTTAGAAAAAAATTAATATAATTTTAAAAGGTTAGAGATGGTTTAGTATATTAAATAATTTTAAAAAAAAATAGTAATTAATCATTTTTAAAACTTTATCCAAAATTAATTTTTGACTCATAAAAATCAATCAACAAATTTTAAAGTCATTAGGCCATCTCCAACCAGACGGCAACGCCATTTTGCCGCAAATTACTATGTCTAACCGTGCGTCATTTTACACTGCAAAATAGCGCTGATGAACAGTAAAACACCATCTGTTCATCAACTGTAAATTTTTTTTTTCATTTTTTTATTTAATTTATATGTATAAAAATATTATAATTAAAATAATGATTTTACAAATAAGCTCATATTTTTTTAAATTTTGTTATTTAATTTTTAATTTATATAAATAATTAATTTTAAAAATTTTATTTTATAAAAAATTCTAATTATATTTAAATTATAATTTTAAA
>CANXYC011175616.1:0-41958 GCA_948193065.1 Aleurites moluccanus
ATATAATAATTGGTATAAATTAATTTGTATTATTTCAAATTTTTATATTATATATCCAAATTAATTAGTTTTCTTAAAATATAATTTTTTTACAAAAATTTAGATAATATTAATTTTATTGCTTGTATTTAATTTAAATATATATATATATATATATATATATTAAAATTACAATTTTTTATAAATTAAAATTTTTAAAATTAATTATTTATATAAATTAAAAACTAAATAATAAAATTCAAAAAAATATAGACTTATTGATAAAATTTTGATTTTAATTATAAAATTTATATATATATAAATTAAATAAAAAATAAAAAAAATATAATAATTAAACAGTAAAACATTAAATTAGTGTTAATTCACGAGCACCATTTCGCATTACAAAATAGTCGCTCGGTTGGAGGAGCATCACGACCGCTGCGTTGGAGATAGCCTAATAGCTAGTAACTTCTACGCAGCTTTCTTTCTATGCCGCTCTCTAGCCTTTATACTGTTCATTTTTTTTTGGTGTTCAGAGGTCATTTTTAGCGGTGATAATCCTTTATTTTTCTGTCTGCTATTTTTAATATTACGTTTCTTTATCTTTTCTTTCTTATTTCATGTTTTATTTTTTGTTTCTAAATTTTATGTTTTCTATTTATAAAACTTTTTGTACGTGGAGGATATCTTTAAATCAATCAAGATTTTGGCTCGATTTATCCTGTCATGGATAAATTTTACAAGAAGTAATATTCTCTTAACTCAACTTATATATTTAGCATTAGTTGCTTTTACATTTGTTTAGAGAAATATTTTGATTATTAGTTATTAGCATATTTTATCTTAAGTGTAATTCGATTTACTCAGAAAATTAAAATACAGTTGATGTTATATTTTTTCTTAATTATTTTAAAAAATGATGTGGCTGTATTTTTATTTAACTATGATTTGAGTGATTTATATTTTTTATAGATTTAATTTTATCTTTCATATATATATATAATATAAAAATGTATTGAAAAAGTTTAATTTTAATATATTGATTGTACTGGTCTCTTGCGTCGATCTCTCTATTTATCTAAATAATCAAAAATTAAAATCCAAATTTTTTCTCAATATGTTTTAGAAATTCTTAATTAGCAATAAATATATTCACAAAACCTCTCACATATGATGTATATACATTAATATAAGCCATAAATGTTCATGTTTTATGTATATTTTTTTAATTAATGAATTGGATACCACCAAAATGCATTTGAATACAGGGAAAATAACAAAACAAACTAATCAACAATTGGTAATTTTAGATAGATTTTCATTAAATAAATGAGGCTTATTGAAATTTATATTATATGAGTGGATAAATCTGTTTTTATTAAGGTTATAAGAGTGAAATTATATAAATGAAAAATCATGATCTTTCTCATCTTAGCATAATAGATATATTATTAATCAATGAATTTTGATTTAATAGTATTAAAATTAATTTTGAGATCTTGAGATTGTGTGTTAAATCCCAAATTAAAGCTTAATTTATTAATTGACTTTGCATACATTTGGCGGGCATTTTCTTGATGAACAAAATTATGGCAGACCTACCAATGGGTCCTTTATTTGTTTATTTTCTTACACTTTGTTTGGAAAAGAATACAAGGGAAGAGAAAAAAGTGATAATAGGAAGAAAAAAAATCATTTTCTCTTTTATTCAGTGTAAAATTAGAAAATTTTATTTAACAAAATTAAAATTAATAATAAAATAAAAATAAAAGGTTAAATTTTTTATTTAAATTTTCTAATAATTTTTATTTTGAGTATTAGTAATTAATTATTTTTTCATAAAAATATTTTTTTAATTAAATAAATTATTATTGATCTTTCATATTTATAAAATAAAAATTAATTAAATAATTTTACATTTAAAATTATTTATAAAAAATTAATTTTGGAGAATAATTAGAAATTTTGAAAAAATAATTAATTGAAAATTATAATTATATAAGGATAATAAAAATATTTTGAAGTGGGTTGCGCCAAGACTCTTACTTATCTCCTGGGTGCTTGGCAAAATCTTTTAAGGAAAATTACACAAATATATAATTTTTTTTTTGTTGTTGTTCTTTTTTTTTCTTTCACTTTTACTATTTTATATTTCTAAAATACAATTTTTGATATATATTTAATATATGTCGTATTTTTAAAAAAATATTATTAAATATATAATATTTTTAAAAAAATATTTTTACAACAGTAAAAATAAATTTTTTTCTTTTTTTTTTATATATTTTTGGAAAAATTTTAATTTTTTAATATAGCTATTAGCTTTTTTATTTCCAAAAATTATATCAATCTATTTGTTTAATCATAGTTGTTAGCTATTAAACATTCAAACATCTTGTTATTTATAAAAATTTTAATTTGAAACTTAAAAAAAAAAACTCATATTTATTTAAATAAAAAAATTAAATTATCATTTTAAAATAATATTTAAATAAAAAATAAATATTAATATTTATTCTTAATAATTAATAAAATTAACAGCTAACAACTAATAATAATTTTATCAAACACTTACAATAATCAGTTATAACTACCAGCTATTAATTATCAATTATCAGCGATTAATTATCAACTATCAATAACAGTTAATAATTAATAATGGCTACAAATAGACCTGACAAACGGATATCCATAGGTACCTGCGAGTACGGGTCTTTACGAGTGTATCTAATGAATATGGGTATAAATTATCCGTTTTTTAATGGGTATTAAATTGTCATACCCATACCCACTTACTACGGTTAGCGGATACCCATTTATATTTTTTTTTATTTATTTATTGTCAATTTTAAAAAGATAATTCATTTCAAGAAATATTATATTTTTAGTATAAATTTTATCTTTCTAAATTTATTTAAGAAACCATTTTATTGTATATTTTCAAATTGATATAATCCTGCACAATACAAAAGGAAAAGTACATTTTCAAATAAAACAATTCTTTTTTTTTATTGTAATATCAAGCTTATTCCTATTATCCATCAATAGGAAATATAATTAATTATAAATTTATATTATACAAATGAGTTATATATATAGTTTTGAATATTTATTTAAAAGTTTTAAATAATAATAAAATAATATAAATTTTAAAATTTTAAATTATGGATATGGATATAAACGGGTAAAAAATATAACGGGTAAAAGAATATAACGGGTAAAAAATATCTATGGATATGGGTATAAATGGGTGCACCCGTTGGGTAATGGATAAAAAATTTTCATTTCTTAATAGGTATTATTTTTAACACCCATTACCCATATTATCCGTGAGTATCTACGGATATCCGTGAGTATGGATAATTTTTACCTGGTCTAATTACAAATAGCTAAACTAAATAAAATTTTAATTATCTGCCAATGATAAAATTTTACAATAAAAAAAAAATTATCATATACTAAGTGAAATTATATTACCCAATAATTCTATTAGTATTTGATATCATATCATTAATAAAATATTTATTAAATTAAACTTTTTCTTTTACATTTAATTTTGATTGAAATATAATTTTAACATATTTTAACTGTGAAAATGACAAGACAATTCAATCAAAGTTCATTAATTAAATGATTCTTTTTATATTAAAAGTATTACAGCGGTTAAATAAAAATTATTAATTTTTTACAAAAAGTAAAAATTATTAATTAAATTTATAAAAGGGAAGAACACTTACACGTGGCAGTGAAGAGAAAAATTAATGAAGAGGGATAAAGAAAGAGACATTGAAAAAGAATATTATTATTATACTTTCCACTTAATACCTTCCTATTAAGGTAATCTCATTCTTACCTTAAAATCGTTTTGTTAAACTTATTTTCTAAATTTGGTAAACTCAAAACAGCCACCGCTCCACCACCGTGAGTGTGACTTCTCAACCGCCTGTAGCCGGTTGCCCACCCTAAAAATATCTCTCACTTTCTATCACCTCTTGCCCATGCCTTTCCGCCACGTGTACTCGTTTCTGTTCACCCTTCATCCACATGGGTTATGCTATGGGACTGAAAGGCTACTGTATTACACAACATCCTCTCATATGTTTAATTTTAGATATTTAAAAATTTTTATAAAAATTTATAAAAATTATAATTAGATAGTGTTTTATATAATGAATTTATTAATATATTTTTTTATAATAAATAAAAATCAAATGGATAGAAAAAATACATTATAAATTTTATATATTATATTTAACTATCTAAATTAAATGTATTTATAATATATTTTTAGCTGTCAATTTGATTTTTATTTAATATAAAAAATATATCATTAGATTTATTAAATGAAACACTATCTAATTATAATTTTTATAAATTTTTATAAAAATTTTTAAATACCTAAAATTAAACACATAAAAAATTACTGTGTAAAAATATACAACAGGCCCTTAACAAGACCTCTCATCCAACGTTTCCTATTGCTTTCCCTCATGAAATGAAAATATTAATTTGTGCATAATTATTTATTCATTAATAAGCATGACTTATGTTATAAAAAAATGCTAATATAATTAGGAACTTTGATAATTAAATTATTTAAAACTTCATTAGTTAATTTATGTGACTAATTCTTATTACATGGTTTTATTTCCAAGTAAATGAACTATGTAATATCATGATGATATACTATTTTATTAGTAATAAGAAATCATTAAATTTTGACGTAAATTAAAATGTAGAAAAAAAAAATAGTGTGACATTATGAGTGCCAGCTAATTTTTATTTAATTATGAAACCCTTGATTTTTCTATCAAGAATAAATGGATAATTTTGTATGAATTTATTAGGCCAAATCTGAATTATATTAAAAATAATTATTTAAGATATAAATATAAATTATGAAATTAATTTCAATAATTTTTTAATATAATTTATATTTTTAATGATTGAATGATATTTTGATAAATTTTTAAATTAAAAGCATTTTAGTAGTTTCATTTTTTTGGAAACAAAATTATGATTTATACTTCACTAAACAATTACAATTCAATAACGAAATATTAAAATAATTTTGAAGGTGAGAATAATGAAAATAATTATTATATTAATATTAACTCATAACATTATCTTACAAGTTATTACAATATAATATATTTTAAATAATAATAATAATATTTTTTTTTTGCAAATAGAGAAATAATAATAATAACACCAAACAATGTACATTTTTTTTTATAGAAACATAAATAATAAATAAAATGAAATTTAGAATAAACGCTTAATTTACCTCTGAATTTTATTCTGATATGTAAGTAAGTCTAAAATGACATTTTATATCAATTTAGGTCTATCATTTCATTTTATGTCCGATTAAACTCAATTTTGACTAGGAAACTAGATGTATATCTCTCACGCTTGGCTTAAAGAGAGTGAAGGGTAACTTTTAATATAATTTTTAAAAGTAAAAAAAAAAAAAATCATTGTATTTTTTTTTCATACATCAATTGGTTATTTGTCCAAAAACAAAAACAAAGATAATTCTCTCTTCTCACAACTCTTATCCAAAGCTAGAATAAAAAGGAGGTGTTTAAATTTTCTTGAAATGAATATAAAATATTATTTTAAAATTTAAAAAATATTAAATAATTTTTTAAATATTTAATAAATTAATTTCAAATATTATTTTAAAATTTAAAAATAAAAAAAAAATTTAAATTAAATATATTAAATTTTTTAAAATAATGTTTTTAAAACTTTAATTTTAAAATAAATTTTAGGGTTAATTGTAATTTTCTCTCTGTAGAATGACCAATTATATTAAGTTCTGCATAACCTTTCAAAAATACACTAACTCCCCCCTGATAAATGTCATGATATATTATTAGACTCTTCCGTCCAATTTTGCTATTAGTCAACTGTTAATCAATTCTATAATGGTAGTGAAAAGATCAAAATGCCATTACCTTTTAATTTTAATTAATTACATTCTATTTTTATTTTAATTTTTTTTAGGATTAAAAAAATATATTTTCATACTTTTGACAAATTTGAAAATAAAAATATTTTTTAAAAATATTTTAATTTTATTTTTTAAAAAATAACAAATAAAAATAAAAATATTTTTTACTTTTTATATTTAAATTTATCAAAAATATGAAAATGAATTTTTTATTTGTATTAAAAAATTTAAGAAGAAATAATTTAATTTCTTCTTAAATTATTTTTTAAAATAAAAATAACAAATAAAAAATAAAAAACATTTTTATTTATTTTTTATTTTAAAATTTGTCAAAAATATGAAAATAAATTTTTTAACCTTAAAAAAAATTTAAAATAAAAATAAAATATAATTAATTAAAAATAAAGAGTAAAAATATTTTGATCTTTTCACTATTCTTATAGGTTGACTAACAGTTGACTAATGATAAAATTAAACGGAAGGATTTAATAATATATTATGATATTTATTAGAGAGAGTTAATATATTTAAAAAAAAAAAAAATAGTGTAATAGATAACAGAAAAAAAATTATAATTAACCCTAAATTTTATATACTCAAACATGCCTTAGTAAAATAAAAATACAAACGGCAAATTGAACGTTTATACAAAACTTATCATCATAGAAAAGAGCAAGTACAGTTAAGGTCTCCTTTTATGGGGGGTATCCTGTCGGCAAGAGGTGTACGAGGTTTACAACCTAGGGAGACGTGGATGCTTCATGTCCATTCATGGAAAGTCTTTGCCCTATTATTTTAATCTTGTCGTTTAGTCAAACTTTCTATTTTTCTATTTTATTATATTATTTGGATCATTTTTTTATTACTACTCTCTCTCTCTTCAACTGTTGCAATTATTGATTAGTTTGAAATGATAGAAAGTGCTCCTATAAATATAATATTATACTTATTTTTTATTTTTGTTGAAATTACATAAATACCCTTATATTTTCTTTTGCCCTTTCCATTTTTGTACTATTAACATTTAGAGAGATACGCTAAGGTGTGGTCTACATCAATCTATCTATTATGGAGATCAAACGTGGCATTTTTTGTTTTGTTTAAGGAATTAAAAATTATATTTGTTTCCAAACCAATTGCATTTAATAGGAATTTATTTATTATAAATCAAAAGCTTGAAGCAAAATTAAAAATAAAAAATTTTGAGGATCAATTAATAAAGTTTTTTTTTTCCTATCCTAATCTTAAGAATAATCTTGTTAATCCAAGTTAAATGAATATATTTTTTCCATATGACAGAGATATACAACCTCTAAAATTTAAGTAATTATTTAATAATTTTTTTTTATACAGCTATTAATTTTTTTTATTTCAAAAATTACGTCATATTTATTTAATTATTGACAGCGGTTAGCTGTTAAGTAGTCAAATAACTGAAATTTATAAAAATTTTAATTTAAATTTTTTTAAAAAACTCATACGTATTTAAATAAAAATATTAAATTATCCTTTAAAAATAATATTTAAATAAAAAATAAATATTAATATTTTTCTTAATAATTATAAAACATATTAATAACTAATAATAATTTTATTAAATATTTATAATAATTAATTATTAAATAATAATTATTAGTTAATAATTAATTAATTATTATTATAAACAGTTAAACTAAATAAGATTTAAATCCTTCTTCATTATTTTGTTTTTCATTTTTAAAGTAAATTTTAATTTAACTGATACTCTCGAATTTAAGATTTTATAGTCGTAAAAATAACTTGGAAATAATTTCAATACCTCAACTCAAAAACTTGTTAGTTATTTCATTCTTTTTTTTGAACTTTCCAAAATAACAAGCAATAACAAAACACATACACATAAGAAAAAAGATTAGAATGGCCCCCACAACTCATATATTTTCTATACTAAAAAATATTATAGATTATGGATATCTGCTTATAAAAGTTGAATCACTAGGAAATCACACCTAACACGTTAACATCATAAACATAGAATAGGAAAGTCCAAACTGCCGACCTTTGCCCTAAACCAAAGCAATGCGATTGAACATAAAACAAGGCAAAGGGAGAAAGGAAATCCCTCAAAAACTTAAATAAATAATGGCTTAATTATGATTTTTTTAATATATTAAATCTCTTTTAATTTTTTTAAAATATATTAACTCTATTTTAATAAATATTTTATTATATTAATATATTTTTTTTATCTAATTTTACTATTAATTAATCTTAAAATAATTAATAATAACAGTAAAAAAATAAAAATATCATCACTATTTATTTTTAATTGTTTATATTCTATTTTTACATTAAAAAATATTTTTTAAAGTTAAAAAATTTAATTTCATATTTTTTTAATAAATTTAAAAATAAAAAAATAAACAAATATATATATATGTTTTTTAAGTATAATAAAAAAACAGATTTGGACTAGAAACTGCAATTTCCAGTTGTTATCACTACAAAATTACAATAATAGACATGATATGATTGATTAATAAAATAATAATATAATGGTAATGATGGCCACTGTATACAATGTCACTAACTAATATAATAAAGCACAAATGAGGAAAATATCTTGATTCAAATTATATAAGCACCTGATAATAAAATTTCGAGGAGATTAAGATGCCAAAACAAAATTAATAAACAAAAGCATGATAATTCATTGGAGTAGAATCAAAACATAATCCAGATTAATATAATAATATCACATGATTTCAATGCATCTGTTCTTAGAACCTAAATAGGTTCAATGACACATCAGCCAGCAAGCCAAAGGTTTTATGAATTCTTTGTTCTTATTATTTAATACTAATAGATGCCTAAGTCAGGCTGGTCACTACCTAGGTGAATGATTCACATTTCAAATAACAAATAAAAACAGCTATACAAACAAACAAATAAATAATTTTATTTTTTATAGTATAAGATAAAAGAAGGATTAAAATTTCTTAAGGTGTCCAAAAGGAATCATACTATATTCAAAACCTAAACAAAGAAAAGGAAAGAAACCTTAAAAACAAGCACAATCTTTGGCTTCTTCTTCCAATACTTTTTCTCTTGTTTTAGAAACCCATGTTTGTCGAGTAAGTCATGTATATATTTAGCCAAGAAAAAGCAAAAACATGGTTCATGCCCTATTATTATTTATCTTTATTTTTAACCTATACTTTTATAATTTAATAGTTCTTTTCCTTGGTTCCCACAAATATTAAACTACAGCAACTTGTTTGAACCTTGATGGAGTACATGCTAAGGTATTCTTGTTGGAGACTGGACTAAAACTAGGAAAAAGACAATAATGCCTGGGAAATGCAAGCAATTAATAGCATCAAATATCTTAAGAGGGCTCCAAGGCCTATGATTTTGGACCTTGTGTTGATTTTTTGTGGGGCAGGCCAAATTGAAAAGCCCTAAAAAGAAGGTATTGTTCTTCATGATGACCTGTCATAGAGTATTTCCTCAATGTCCAAAGCAAATAATAGCTAGGTCTCTTACCTTCAAATCTAGCAAGGCAAAACCCATTAGCTGTTTTTCTTGGAGCTCTCAAGTCATATTCCAAGCCCTGGCTAGAAAAAGAAATAACAGTACTATATTACCAACAAGCCAAAAAAGGGTAAAATCAAGTTGTATTAGGAAAAGGGGTGGGAACACCCAATATACAAAGGGGTCTACTTTTCTACAAATATACAAGGTCATTTCAAACTATAAGTACAGAAGAAACAAAGGGAGAAAAATGAAATAGAAAGCGCCACATTAGAGGCAAAAAGAATATCTAGTTGAGGACCAAAATTTGATTCCCACCTAAGCATAGTACACTCAATTATTTCCAAAATTTTAAGTATGTGGGCCTTTTATATTTAGCATCCATTTACCTAGTTTTACTTAGATCACTATTCCTCTAACCTTAACTCCTTTGAACCTGAGCAGTAAAGGCGCAAAAAAGAAACAAGAATTTCACTTTATTATTGCCCATGTTAATAAGAATCTTAGCTTACAACAATGCACTAACTTCTATTTTCTGACCCTACAAGGATACAAAAAGTTGTCATCATATCTTTTCCTTTTGCAACTGAATGAGGATTGGCTGATCTTGATCTCACCTTCCGGCACAGAATAAATAAATCTTGGATGCACAAGAAATTGTTCCCTTCGGTATCATAATCATTGAAAAATTTGCATTGTCTAGAGGAAAAAGAAAGAAGAATTAGACATAGTTTCAGCACTTCTATAATCAAAAGTAGCTGCATTCAATAACATCTCAGTTTCATCCCAAAACTTTTTCTCTGTGCCCAAACAAGCACCTTTTGCACCAAACATGATAAGTGTGTTCTCCAATACACTCAACATGAACCAATGCTTTATTCTTAATTGTATCTCTTGCTATGATTGGGCTAAATATAAACAACTACAGTCATTTTATTACTGTTCTTCTATTGACACAGAACAAAAGAGAAAAAGCATATGGTAATCATTCACACTCACAAATGCTTGAATCAGCACATAGGATTAAATATTACTCGTGGCTAAAGCAATTGCTTATACCAAACTAGTAGGCATTCCCTTTGATATTGTCCCAAAATCAAGTGGACAAAACAATTTCTTCACTTGTAGCTTCTTATACAGTTTAAAATTACAACATGATGCCAATTTGTTGCAATACATTGCCACAAAAATTGATCCGAGGGGTTAAAGTCAATACTCTTTAACTCTATACCACTAACTCATTCAAACATTTTTACTTGTGGGGGTCTATGTTAGGCAATTCCATTCTAAAATTTCATGAATGGCAGTTCACATACAATTTTAAACAAGATATACAACGGAAAACCTTGTCGTGATTCAACTTAATAAAAAAACATAATACCTAATGTGAAATCTGAAACCTTCTCGACCATGCATAACAAGCCAATATGTTACATCTAAATTATCATCATCCGGATATTTCAATCATTTTAGACTTCCAAAGATCTATACGCCAAAAACAATTGATGAGTTCACATCTTGCAACGTGGCCATACCCGGTTCTTTTTCAAGTGGATTTTGTTCTCCTCACAACCTAGAATTCTGCAATAGGAAAAATGGATGAAGATAGAACAAAGAGAAAAAAAAGATTGCTAGTAGGCTTATCCCATATAATGGCTTGGTCAAAGCTCGAAACATCAGAACAGCTGCCATATATGACATGCAAAATAAAATATGCTCATCATTTGCAAAGCCCAATATGACGAAAGGCCATCGCCTACTGCTAACCCCACCAAAGCAGAAGTTGGTATGAGTGCTCTGGACACGTTAATGTTTAGAAATTTCATTTTAATGGTTAGTCATTAGTTTTGAATCTTTGAATTGGCCTTGGACCTCAATATTTTACCACAGACGCAGATAAAGGCCCTACACAGGAAAGATTCTTATGTCTGTCACTATTATCATTTGCGTTGAAGACAGAATACACATAGCTTTTGCTAGGCCCAAGTGGCCGCAGGATGTCCACCGCTTCCCCCAACCTGTTGAAGCACAACATACTAATTAATTCATTTTTCATTGTTAAGCAGACACAAGCACAGATACACTCGCTCTGGTTCCAAGATTTTAACTACATCTTCTCCAGAGTTATCTATTGCCCAAAAATAAATAATAAATATAAATACTATGAATTACAACGGCTAGAAACATCATGCTAGAAATTAAAATAAAAAGTTCTTGCACATCCCAACCTATTGAAGCATGGCATACTAATTATTTCATTTTTTGTTGTCAAGCACAGACAGGCATTGACACACTGGATTTGATTCTGAATTTTTAACTGTCTTCTCCAGTTATTTATTGCCCAAAAATAAATGATAAGTGTAAACACTATCATGTACAAGGAATAAAAACATCAAACTATAAATTAACATAAAAATTCTTGTACATGTATGAAAGAGTAGCTAACATAGAGGATAAAATGGACCATTGATTTCCCAGGGGAAAAACTTGTTGTAATCAAAATCCTAGTAAAGTAATCCATCAACTATTACTTCTAAGGTGACGTTTATGAATATACTAATTTCAAAAACTGATTAATCTCCCATTGACAATAAAAGTTGAACAAGAAAGAATTTTAAATAAGAAAAGTCACCTCCATTCTGATACATCACTGCATCCTTTCCCCATCAGAATTAATAATGTCATTATGACCTGCATTTTTTTCCTTAAAATATCAGATTCTTACATCTATTCACATAAATCAGAAAACATAAGATATAAGAAAAAAAAATAAAAAAGAGGCTAGAATACTGAAGACATTAGGCAAATAAAGTAGAAATATTAAAATCATGTTTACAGCATGTTGTAACTATAAGAGTTGCGAACTGCATGACCACCAATTATCATTTCAAGTTAACAGATAAATATCTATCAACCGATGGCTCATAATATAAATATTCTTTCGATTTGATCAAGAGATATCTTTTGTCTAAACCATTGGATGCCTTCATTATTTTCTTAGAGAAGTTTCACAGATTTGATTCCAGATAAGTCCAAGTGACAAACCTTGGCAATGAATTGTGTTTATCTCTTTCCCTCTAAGTTCTATTCCATTATCATCCTGCAGTGCAATCCCTGATGATATTATGATAAAAGGAAAAGCCATGGGTGGTGATATTGGAGATTTTGCCACCTTAATATACCTCTGACCTGAAACCAAAGTATCATCTGAATTTCATATGCAGTAATTACAGGGAAAACTTTAGCAAATTTCATATGTTAACCACATAAGTTATGTGGGTTTTTTATTTTGAACCCGAATTGGGTTCAGGTCAAGTTTGAGTAATGGTGTAATTTGACCCAATTATATATATATATATATATATATATTTTTTATTTTTTAATATTATATTTATATTAATTTATATATTTTTTTTAATTAATTTTTTTATGAAAAATATAAATTATATTGTATGAATATATAAAAAAAAATATATAAATGAATATATACATATAAGAAAATATCATTAAAAATATTTTTTAAAGAAAAATAAAAATAAATAATAAATAATATAAACGGGTAAATACCCGGCCCGGCCCGATCCGCTTTCCCCGAAGTGGATGGGTGACGGGGCGGGTATTGTAATTTTTAAACTAGCCGTTTCAGATTTTGCAAAACCCTCTCCAAACCCGACCCGTTGCTTCTCCTACACAAAAGCATCATGCTTTTGGAAGATGGTTGAAAAACCAAAATGGAGAAGAAAACATACAATGGTTCCCCCTCTTTTTTGAAACTTCTCAAATCCATAACTTTTGTCCAATTCCACTCATATTAGAAGTTACTCCCTGAACCAAACACCATTCTTAAAAAAACAACAAAATCACAGTAAAAACATCTGCATTTTGATCCAAACACTATTTAGAAGAAATTGCATCCTCATATCCCTTGATAAGCAGCAATTGGTTGCGGGGCAGCTTAAGCTCAGTAAAAGGTATTGCAAGTATTATGAGAACCTGATTTAGCTTCAAGCACAAGACGAATTGTCACAGCATGAGCCCAGTGAATTCCCAAAGCAGCAACAACATGAGAATTATATTTTTCAGTTCCCTCTCGATTCTCAGCACTTATGTGTGCTGCATATCAGAAAAAATCATACGCTGTTAATAAATCAGGAGGAAGCTTTACCAAATAGAAAATGCCAAGATACCTTGGAAAGAATACTGGCAGATTTCATCATGGCTTTGAGATCTCACTTGGTTTGTCACCACGACAGGAATTCGTGAAAATTCAGCAAGTGACCTAGATATATTTCAAAAGAATGTAAAAGAAATACGTGATAGCCCCTGAGTCGAGAATTAACAACCTAGTGTAGATCTCCTTATGAGGAGATTATTCTTACTTGATAAAAGATATATGCCAGCTAATTGAATGTTGTCTTGGAACTCCCTGATCATATTCCCTGAACAAAGTGTGGTAGCACCACTTTAAGGTTAAACACAGGCAAAAAAGAAGACAAGTTGGGATATATATATATATATATCTGTCTATGTCCAGAAAAGGAACACAAATCACATATTCAGTAAAAATAAAACAATTTGCAAACTGCTGTGTCTGAACATCCCTTCCTTGTTTCAGCAATGCCTCAGACTCATGAGGAATCTTATGAGGTAACGATTATATCCATTAATCATATTAGCAGAGTTACTAATGCATCCTTGCAGACACATGACAACAATAGGACCTGTAACTCACTTAACCAGGTCCTTCATCCTCCATCTGAGTCTTCTTGCCTATCATTCCTCCAAGGAAGATGCGCAAGTCAGTATTAATAAGATCAATCTCGTTTTCTTTAAGGGATCTTACAATATCAATCAATAAGGGACATCGTCAGGGTTTTTTTACAAAATAGCGTTAAATTTCAAAGGACCAGCTTATGAGATTCAACTCATACATAATCTTCTATGTACTAGGCTTCTGTCACATAAGCAAATCATATTCCTTCCACCCACACATAATAGTCCTTATTTCCTTTTTGGGATGTCCAAGAAAAAAACCCACTCTTATTAAGTTAAATTCATTATTGTATTTTCAAATATACCCTCATGTATACTACAATTAATCACGTTATTCTAGAATAATTCATACTACTTAGTGACCATAACAAGAATAAAATAGTAAAAGAAACACAAATTCTTTATCTTTGAGAAAATACTATTATTTGTAGACAGAGTGAGTATTTCCTAAATCACCAAGCCCTCAAGAACATTGTACTTTTAAGATTATAAATGCAGCTAGTAGAACCCTTGTCTAATGATGAGCTATTACAACTTGATTTTGATCACATTGGTGCAGACAGGTTACCATGAAAACAACTAAGTTGAAGCTTACCCTGAAACTAGAGCAGCCATGCTATCAATGACTAGCAACTTCACTTTTTGTTGAAGGAGCAAAACCTTGATTTGCTGCAAACTGGTAACAAATCAATGTTTAGAATTCACCAGTCAATTTGAAATTCTTTTGATTGGTAAATACCAATTATATCTAAAAAGAAAAAAAGAAAATAGACTAAGAGAAAATGATTGATAATGCACAATAATTAACCATGCCAGAATAACACATGCAATACAAATGTGATCTTTCCTCTTTGCAACATCCAATTACTTCAGAGTAGAAAAGGACATAACATAAACATGTATAAAATGCAACAGTGAAATGGTTAAATTTTGATACTTTTGACCTGACCCTGACATGATATCAAGCCCAAATGATAAGGCAAGTTCAACTTGACAGATGCCATGCAGGAGCTCTACATCCATTGGAAATGAATGTCATCACTTAGCAATCAGAACCATATCAATCAAATTCAGTTATGTCCCAAAATTATCAAGAACCGTTCACATTATACCCACCATTGAGTGGTCCCTCAACAGTCTGCATTAAACAAAATTTCACATGTGCATCGCAAATATTGCTAGTGAAGACAAATTACATTAACCATTAGACCCGGCCTTACAGTCTAACAGTTTTTCTCAAAACACTGGCAGCTTAATCAAGTTCAAACCATGTAAGTTTTGCCTAATTGCACTTTTTATAATTGTCAGTATTTGTAAGTCTCAATATGTTGCTATCTACAACTATAAAACTGCTGGTGTTCCTTGTGCATGACCAAATATTAAGCTGAGCATTTGATCCTGCTGCCAGCAGTGCTGCCTTGAACTAATATCTAGCATATATTTTTAATATTTTCTTATGAAAGCTATGCAAAGTTTCTTTGATTCACACCTCTCAGTGAATTCAGAAAGTGATGCTGGCTGCAAAACAAGAATCCTACCAGCCATCTGCAATATCAACAGAAAACCAGTCCAATTAAGCTCTAGCTATGACACAACAAACTCCAAAGGGATAACTTTTTAAACATTTTTCAATACCTCCTGTGCCATATCTTTCTTGTGAAAGATTTCTGGGAAACTTTTTGCTCCAATTTCTATTATCCTGAGAAAAGCACATTTCATGATTCCACACAGCTTTCATTTATTGTGAACATATATAAGAAAAATAATACCGCAAACCTTAAATAATTGAGATCAATACGTGTACTTCAAGTACCTTCTTGAACTAAATTTGGATTCTACATCAATGTATATTACACGGCCATCTAAACCTCCATAACTCACTGGCAGTGAAGCCAACAATGAAATCTTCAGGCAAAACTACAATTAAAGCAAAGCATCATTGAAATTCTTCCTACTACATTGGATGTTATCCATAAAAGACATATATGCTAAGGTCAAAATAAGCTAAAACTACATGAAACTATTTTTTAATGAAATAATCTCCTCTTCCTTTTTTTTTTTTTCAATTATTCAGATACATATCTCTATAAAATAGATACCAGAATTGTTGCTCAGCAAATTGTAAAACTCTGAGGCATTCATTCAAGCAAATACATGTAGAAAAATTTATACAAGAGAAAACTAAAATAAATGATAGGAAAAGAGCTGGAAATTCCATATCCTAGTTGGCTAATGTTTTATGATGCAAGCACACTTACAACAAAGATGACATATCAGTATCAATTATCAAACAAAAATTAACTTTAACGTCAATGAGATGTCCATGAGACAGAATCAGACTTGTAACTAATAGTTATGATCGACAATGAAAGGTTCACAAACATTTCATATAAAAACATTGGAATGTTCCACAGTTGATAATACAAACATCAATCAGGATTCAAGTATATGGTTATCTTCATAGCTTTTTGGATTGCTAAATTGCTAGTATTTAAAATTGGGAGTGCAAAAGCAGATTTTTTTGAGAATAAATAGAATCATGTTTAGTATTGAATAAATAAACCTTAATGATTTGGATACTTGAACTAAAACTAACTTCGAATAAAGCAATAAACAAAATCCATGTTCATAATCCCAATGGCTTAAAAGCTTCACATACCACAACCCAAAATTAGAAGTATATTAAATAATAATGAAGTCAGTTGAAATCCATACTTGTGTTTTACCAATTCCAGCAGGACCGACTAATTCTGTCAAAGCGCCAAATGGAATTCCACCACACAAAGCATCATCTAATCCCTTCAAACAGGTTGGGAGATGACCTGCATATAGCTCATTTTGTAGCTGTTGCTCCATCAAAAATAATGCCTGGAAAATAAATCAATTAAGAACTAAAAAAATCATATTCAAATGAATCAAATTAAATTAAATTCCTCACAGTTTGATAAGGAGGAGAAACAATTGCACTGATATGAGCCACTGCAGATGTTACATCCGCCAAATCCACATCTAGTAACTCCATCAACTCAAATTCGGTTAAAGATAACGCATCCTGAAAACAAACAAAATTGTGTTTTTCTAATTATTATGTCTCTAAAAAGAAACTCAAACAAATGCATTAATCGATCTAAATGGATGAACGGAACCTTGGCAGTTTTGATGTTACGAGCTGCAAATATATTTGCGATTGATTTGGGAAGTCCCATTTCGCTTATCAATTTGTTTGCCATTTGCTTTGGCTTCTATTTCTAAATTCTACTGTTGCGCTGTATCTTCCCGCCAGTTAGAAACCCTAACGTCCAATTTTGTATGCTCAATTATACAGATGTTGATGAGTAGATCAGATGTGTTTTAATTCCCATGTCAGCAGTACGAAACCAAACTCCGGTAATATCCCGTTTCGAATCACTCGCATCCAATCATTTAATTCAATTGAATTTTATTAATAAAATTTTAATTAATGATAAAAATAATGTATTTAAAATAAATTTTTATATTAATTCTATTGTTTGAAATAATTAAATGGTAAAAAAATAATTATTTTTTATTTTATTTTTATAGAAAAATTATATTTAATTTAAGTGATGATATTTTGAGATTTTAATTATAGATTTCATTCAATTATAATTTGTTTGGAATAAATAAATTAAAAATTAAATTTCAAATAAATTTATTTACTTGTCAATTCTCTTGTTTGAAAAATACAACTTATAATATATAATTCAATTGAGTTATATATTTTTTATGTTTGGAATAAATTTTAGTTTTTTTTTTTTTAAATATACTCAATAAAATTAGGAAAAATAAAGTAACAAAAAAAAAATTGTATGTTATATTTTATAATTAATATTTAATTTATAAATATAATAAAAAATTAGTTGGAAGAAAATAAGTAAAAAAAAAAATAAAGAGATAAAAATGTTAGTGAGAAATAGTAGTAAAATGATAGTGAGAGTTTTTAGTAAGAAAGAAAAGAGAAATGAGAAACATAAAAGAGAAAAGAGGAGGGTAATTAGCTCAAAAAATTACTAAATTTTAGTATTTTTTTTTATTTGATCATAAAAAAAAAAAATTTAAATAAGTCATTAAATTTTTAAAATATTTTCACTTGATGGTCACTGATTGAATTTATTATCTGAAAAATGACGTGACATGCCACGTGTATTAATGTTATTAACTGGTTATACCACGTGAATTATATGTCAAATTAATTTGCCACATAAGTTAGTCATTTTAGCTTACTTAATTTATGTGTTATGAGATTCATAGTCAGAATCCATTCCTTCTCACCCCAACTTTTTCTCTCTAAAACCTCTCTCTCTCAAACTCATCACTTCTCTTCTAAAGCCCCCATTTATCTGTCTACGTCACCCACACCCATCTGAAATTTTCAATTTCTAAAACCCTAAAATTAAATTCTCAAAACTCAAAAACAATATCCATTATTGACCTAATTGATTCCTTTATGCTTTACCATCTAACCCACTTACTCTTGCATTCCCACAATCCCCATGAGTTCCATTTTCTTATAAAACATTGCAACTCTTGCGATAGCCATTATTGATTACGGAAGCAACACCTAGAAAACACAATTATCAAGGGCAAATCTGAGTAAAAAAAACTTAATTTTGTTAAAATTCTTCAGAACCTGGGTAGAAGAATGATGGGTAACACCATCAATATCTATTTCTCCATTGTCCTCGTTCCAAATGAAAAAGGTAGAAGAAGAAGGAGATGCAAAACTCGAATAAGAGGAAAAAGGGAAAGAAGAAGAAAATAGGCCATTACTCTCTTTCATAAATTCCACATTCACAAACAAAGTGTTTCTGATGTCGCCTTTTCTTTCGATTCATGTTTCCTCATTTTTGCCTCCAAAGATAGAAGCCTCCGTCTCTGGGATTCAGAATTGGTTTTGAGTCTTCTGCTAGTATTTTTATTGTGTTTTATATATTTTTATTGGGTTTTTGTTTTGGATAGATTTGGAAATTGGTATGAATTGTGAAAGAGCTGGCGTACAAAAGATGGAGAATTTGGAGGATGAGAACTGGCTTTGTTGATTTTTTTTTTCGGTGGTAATGATGACACTGAGTTGAAAGACCTTTTTGATCTGTTTGATCGGAAAAAGAATGGGCTTATTTTGGCTAATGAGTTACACCAAGTGTTGAATCGTTTAGGGATGTAGTGTACTATAGAGGATTGTATAGAGATGATTACAATTGTGGATTTAGATAGAGATGGAAGGGTTAATTTTGGGTAAGTGAGTTAGGATGTATTGGAATATGTGGATTTAGATAATATAGAGTCTACTTTAATTTGAAGCTCTTTAATGAATTAGGGATTATGGGTTATGAATATTGTGTTGCGTGAGAGAGAGAGAGAGGGGGGGAATTTCCAAAGTTGGGAGACGGTAAAAAATTCTCCTCTTTATTCTTCCACATGTCTAACATGCATTGATAAGAAAAAAAGTCATCTAACTATGGGTCCCACATATGCATCAGATACTCTGCTGACGGTGGCATCCTTAAGTGGCATGAAAATCTTATGTGTTTAATACGTGGTATGTTACATCATCACTTATTATATACGTTTCATGCCATATTAGATCTCTGGTCAAAAATCTTGCAAGTAACTTCTATTTGAAAAAATTTCAAGACTTCAGTAACTCATTTAAAAGGAATTTTTTTGAGATTAAATTGAAAAAATATTAAAATTTAGTGATTTTTCAGGTTAATTATACGAAAATATGACGAAATAAAAGAGGGATAAAAGAGTGAAAGAGTATGAATAAAAATTATATTTTTATTTTTAATCTTATTTTGAAGATGTAATTTTTTTATTTTTAAATAATATGTAAGAACTAAAAATTATATATATTTTTTGTAAAATATTATTTATTTAAAATATGTGTTAGAGTTTTCCAATAAATTCAGATACAATATCAAAAATTAATTATATTTATTAATACTTAATACATTTAATATTAATATTCATATAAAATTATTATAGATGGACTACATTCAAAGTAACTTGTATTTATACGAGCTAATTATAAATGAATATATATATATATATATATATATATATATATATATAATTTTTTGAATTAAATTAAATATTGTATATATCAATATGCAAATTGATCAAATTGCATATTGTATATATCAATATTGATCAATTTGCATATTGATATATACAATATTTAATTTAATTCAAAAAATTATATATATATATATATATATATATATATGCGCTCACGAATTGAATTTGATCAATTTGCATATTGATATATACAATATTTAATTTAATTTAAAAAATATGGATTGAAAAATTTTGAACCAATATAGCACTTAATAAATCATAGTTTAATTATATATTAAATTGGATCGAATTACACGGATTGAATGATTTATGAATACCCTGATATATATCATGTTTATAAAACATGGGGGATCTCTTATCTAAATAATAAATGATAGCCCCTCCGTCCTCAACTAACTGGGCCTGCTTCATTATTAAGTGGGCTGCCTTAGAGATTTCAGTGGTACTAACGCCTTATCGAAACTTGAAGTCGAAATAATTGAGTGAGTATTAATTGGTAAAAATTAATTAATCAAATCGATTTCAAATAATTTAATTAAATAAAACTATTGATTTTGATTTAATTGAAAAATATAAAAATTTTATTTTTTATTTTTTAATTCATTTAAGAAGTCTCATTTATTAAATTAATCGAATTGGATTAGCTTATTTATTTATTTTTTATATTTTAGATAAATAAAATAAATTAAAAATTTCAGTGTATCAATTAATTTATATACATATTTTTTTTTTCATTTCTTTTATAAATTTATAATTTATTTGATACACAATTAGTTTCATTATTTTGATCTATCCAAATTATTTTAAAATTAATTAATTTAATTTAATTTGAATTATTATTATTTTTTAAGTATGATCACACCTACTATTTATTCTTATCCTAACA
Source organism: Aleurites moluccanus (assembly GCA_948193065.1). NCBI lineage: Eukaryota > Viridiplantae > Streptophyta > Magnoliopsida > Malpighiales > Euphorbiaceae > Aleurites > Aleurites moluccanus. The sequence goes on from CANXYC011175616.1 coordinate 21,213, forward strand.
ACTCATTGCCCTAAAATATAAATTAATTTGGTTTTCTCTATCTAATTTAATAAAATGTAGGTTAGGATTTATAAGTAAACAATTAAGAATAATTAGAACATACCAAAGGGTATTAATTAAGAATTAATTATAGTGTTTGATGTCACTGGATATCTCAAAGTTGAAAAACACAGTTTCTTGTCTCTCTTTACTCATAAAATCTCTAATCTTTTGTTGATTAATTTAACAAACTTTGATTATCTTTAACTATTTTACTAATAAATTTTATTCTGAAGAAAAGGCAACTTTGAAGTGTCTTATTATATTATGTAAAGCTCCAATGTTGCTGTCCAAGAGACATCAAATTGGTCGGTTGAGTAAAAAATTGGGACATTAGTTTTTTTTTAATAATTAAATATATTTTCTTGTACCAAAGTGAGGTTTCATAATTGATTCATGCGGAATGCATATAATGGGAGAAAAATTCACTAATTCTGAAACATAATTAATCATATCAACATTAAAATGGGAGTGATGATATCTATGGTTACACAAAAAAAAAATATATGTTTTAAAAAATTTAAATATATTTTTTTATTGTTGAAAATGATAATAATATTCATACCTGTATAATATGTATTTATGAGTTATAATTAATAATTATTGATGTATTTGATAATATTATTTTACATTTTATAACTAATTATATAATTTTTGTTAAAAATTAAAAATTATATTTAAATTATTTAAACATAAAAAGATAAAATATATATATATACATTCGTTTAACTGAAAAATATAATCCATTTAATTGGAAATAGTTTTAACATAATTAATTTGCTAAGTACAAAATTCATTTAAATTTTATTTAAAAAATTTCATGAGGATTACCTTAATATATAACTCGAAGTGGTTTGATTTGAACTCGTCTAAAAAAAAAAAACTTGACTTACACTCAAATAAAATTATATCCAAATTTATACAAATCTAAAATAATTATATAAAATAACTCAATCTGAATCATCTAATTCAATATGTTTCTCGTTTTTAATTATATTAAAATTTATATGTATATATATATTAATTTATAATTTATTTTTTATATAAAAAATAAATTATATTATATGAATATAAAAAAAATATGTAAATGAACATATATATAAAAATTAATATTAAATAATTATTTTAAAAAAATAAAAATAAATATATTCATCACAACTCGCCTCATTTCGATTCGCGGCGAGACGAGTTATAAAGCATACATAAAAATATTTTGATAGTGCGAATGAATAATGAGAAATCCGACTATATTTGTCCCATTATCATTCTTATCTTCTAACTAGCTCCGTAATATACACGTAAGTTCTCTTAATTTCCTACTAATGTCCTTAGTAATAAAAAATTATTATTTACACTGAATTTAGGGATTTACTTATTCATATCCAGGTTAAGGCACTTACACCCTTAATTTTTTAAAATTTTTAATATAAAATTATTATTTAATCCTTAAATTTTATAAAATTAATAAAATGATTCTTTTATTTTGATAAATTAAAATTTTAATTTTTAATAAAATATTATTTAATCTCATTTTCTTTTATATTTTCTTTTTTTCTTAATTTTTAAAATTTTTAAAATAAATTACTATTTAGTCCCTAAAATTTATTAAAATTAACAAAATACTCATTTTATTTTAAAAAATAATGCTTTAGTCCTTAATAAATTATTATTTAATCCCTTTTTCTTTTACTTTTCTTTTTTTCTTTTCCTTCATTTTTCTTTATTTTTTTCCAATTTTATTTATTTTATTTATTTTTTATTAATTTTTCAATGACATTATAATAATTTTTAATTATTTATAATTGAAATATATATTTATTTGATATTATTTTTATATTTTTAAATAAATTTATTTTATTACCGTAATATTTTTTTTTTAATTTTTTACTTTTTTCATTATACGTAAGGGAGTATTCTTTTCTTTAAAATCTTACATTTATTTTTTAAAACTTATTTTATATTACTAATTAATGAGTGATAAAATATTTTAATTGATATATTTTTTTATTTATTTTTTAATAAAAAAATAATAATGTAATTTTTATATTTTATATATTTTTTTTTCAACGGATAAATAGTGATTTTTTCCCCTTAATGGTAGGATACTCGTCCCTTGTTAAATTCTTACACGGAAACCACGAGGAAACCACTATTTGATCTCACCATCCGACGGTACCAATTAAAACCTTCCTCTTTTTTTATTTTTTTATTTTCATTTAATCACTTGTCTAAGTCTATAAATTCACCACCACCTTTGTTCTTATTATTACTCCTCCCATAGAAATCACCTCAAGCCTCCCTCGTTGGGGGCCTCTCTGCTTTCTGAGCATACCACAAAATTTTTTCAAGAATCGCTTTCTTTAAATTTTTTGTTTTCACTAAAACGGATCAAAAAAAAAATCTGCTTCTTTGCCCAATACCCAATTGAAATTGTTAGTCTTTATCTTCATTTCTATCTATTTTTCTCTTCTTTTCGTTGTTATTCCTCAATTTCTTGCACTTTCTTGGATTTTTTTATCCACTTTTTTGTGCGTTTTCAGGGTTGTTTTTTATTTACTCTGTTTTCTTGTTTCTTGTTTCTTGTTTCTTGCAGATAATTAGATGGTGGCCATCCCAAGTGATGATGATTCTTATGCTCCATTAAAGAGCAAGAACACAACTTTCCCTCCGATCCCCAAAAGAGGTAGAGTTAAAGCTCATATTTTTGAGAGCTTAGCCAAGACTTTTGTAGCTGTGGCCCCCAAGGCTGGAGGAAATCCCAAAATAAACCGCGGAGGAGACGGTGGAGATGCAACCACCACCAACACCTAGTCCTCTTAACTCCGATCAATCCCAAGTCTGGTTAATTACTAGTGATTAGTAATTTCTCTTAGATATTACCAGATGGGTACTTAATTACAATTAGACACCCATCTATTGTTAATTAGTCTTATAATTAAAATTTGGTCTTTGATTTTCCATGCAAAGCTCATATTTTCAGCTAGTTTTTGCAGTGGTTGTGTAGATTTTGTCAGTCGGTCGGTCGGTCAGTCAGTTTCTTAGTAGTTATGGGTTTCTGTTTGGCAGAGCACTCTGTTTCATATTTTATCTCGTCTTTTCTGAAATTTTAAAGAAGAGATGGGTGTGTTTTGATTTCTGCATTAATCCATCAATTGGGTCAAGTCAAGTTGTTGTATTATAAATTTATAATAAAATTATAAGATGGCAATGAATTTTATTTTTGCCTTTTACATTTTTACTTGTGAATTTTATTTTATTTTATTTTTGCTTTTAAATCAAAATTGGTTGACGGAATATGCATAATTTTTTAGGTTAATTATAAAAATTCTTGTGATATTTTTCTTAAAATATGATTTAACTTATTGCTCTACAAAAGAAAAATATATAATTTTTCTTTTATTATTTTGAAGTTAATAATTTTAATCTCACTACAAAATAAATTACCATTAATTTCAATACTATGTGATAACGTATAATATTTAAAAATATTAAATATTATATAATTTGACAATTTAAAAATAAAAATATAATTAAATTTGAAGACTTTAAATTAAAAGCTAAAATTGTAGTTCCATTTAAACATCACATAATATAATATAATAATAAAATTAAATATATTTTATAATAAAGTCTTGTTTTGGTGGCGAGGCTGGCATGGTTTTTCTCTGCTATATTTTGTAGCTTACTTAAAAGATATGATAATTAATTATGACTTGTAATAGTCACAAAGTAAAATGTCTTTTTAAAAGAAACGAATTTAGATAAATTAATAATTAAAATTTATTATATAAATATAAAATAAATATATAATTTAAAATATTTAATATGAATTTAAATAGATTAAATAATTTTTTTTTTAAATCCATTAATTCCTCATAATCAACAATGCAATATAAAAATTTGAGTTTACCTAAATCAAAGAAAAAACTTATAGATTTTTCTATCCCTATCAAATTGTCATTTTTAATATTTGGGTAAATTATTATTTAGATTTAGCAAAATTAATATTTAGATTTCTGAATTTTTAGAAAGTATCCCTCACGTTTGATTTTGTCACAATAATTAATCTTTTTGTTATTTTTTCAAATTTTTTTTAAAAAAATAAATAAAAAATAAATTAAAATAAATTATTTTCTTAAAATACTCTCATTTTCAACCTTTATATTTTTTCTTTCATTTTCTTTTTATTTTTCTTTATTTTTTTCTTTTTCTTTTATTTTCTTCCCATTTTTCATTGTAAAAAATTCATATTCATATATTTTTTTTTCGTATTTAATTAATAAATTAATTAATTATGTAAATTTTAAATTTGTTAAAATTAAAATAAGCAAAATTTGTGATTGACTTTCTAGAATCAATTAAGATTGTGTTGACTTAGTTTTCTAAAGAGATATCTCCCTTTATTCTACTATAAATTAATACTTGTTAAATTAATAATTTTTATTATATAATAATTTTTTTATTTTAAATTATATTAATAGACTAAATTAATAATTTTAATAAGTTAATAAAATAATAATTTTTTAAAAATTTATATATAATTATATAGTCCCATTTATATTATAAATTAATAATCTAACATTAATAATTTATTAATATTATATATATAATAAAATATCATAATTTATTAAAATACGAGTCTATTATTACTTTTTTCTTAAAATTTAAATCTAATTAGATATAATATCTAATTTTTCTTATTATATTTAGAAGTTTTGATATTAAATTTTCAAATTGTAATAAAAATTTATTAAGTGTTTTTAATATTTTGAGTGTATTATCATCTTTAATTTCACTTGAATATATTTGATATTATATTTTAACTAATTTTCAAGTGAAATTTATTAAAAATTTATTATTATAATTTTTTTTAAGTGTAAATAAAATGTTTTTTATTATACTCACATAATAATTTACGCATCTCATTTATTATAATTGGTTTTTGAACACCTTATCTCATATATTATAATTAATTTTTAATAACTTTTAGATGAAAAGTTATTATAACTATAAAATATATTAGATAATCATTTGAAATGATTTATATAAAAATATCTTAAATTTAAACAATTATAATTATATATTTTTCCTTTCATTTAATTTAAATTTAATATATTTTTTTATTCAATTTATTTAATTCATATTTAATTGATAATTTTTTTTTTCATTTTAATTAATTCACATTTAATTCTTTTTTTTTTCAATTCATTTAACTCATATTATAATTATAAAATTGATAAAATATAATAATTTTTTAATTAATTAAATATTATTTGTTAAATTATAAATACTATTTTTAAATTAATAAATTATTTATTTATCAATTAATTAATAAAATTTACTATTCTTAATATTATTAATTTATAATAATTTTATTTTATCTTACATATGGTATACATACACCAAGCAGCTACTAGTGCGGGTGAATTGAAAACATGATTGTTAAAATCGGACTAAATTAATTGATTAAATCGAAAAAATTGAAAATTGAATTAATGATTAGTTTAATCAGTTCTCAAAAATTTGGTCTTTAAAAATTGATTAAAAAATCAGTGAACTGGTTAAATCAGATTGTTTTTTGGTTCAAACGGGTCAGAATCTTTTATTTATTTTTTTTAATTTTTATTTTTGATAAAAAATAATAAATATCAAATTATATTTATTTTTATCATATATATAATAAATATTAAATTATATATATACACCAATTTTTTTAATTTAACTGATTTGTTCCCAATCAATTACATGAACTTCTAACTTTTTAGTTTTATCTATTTTTTAACCAGTGCAATGTTAAAACATTGCTTATAAGTAATCTATACTTCGGCTTTCGATTTACCCACTAGGGGCTGATGAGGGGCAACAAGTTAGTTTCAGTTTTTTTTTTTTTTTTAAATTTTCAAGGACTAAATATTTCTTTAATTATTAATTTATTTTATTTTATACTTTTTTATGAAACTAAAATACAAAAATTATTTTCATTAGTGTTATAAAAATTTTGAATTATTCTTTAGCAGATCAATTTTTATTAATAAATTTTAAATTGAGATATTATAAAATTATCTACTTATTCTTAATTTCTTTTAACTTACATATTTACTTTTTTGAAAAAATAAACTTTCAATAAATATAAGTTATTTATAGACCAGAATAAATTATATTTTTTACTATTTAATAAAAGAAATAAAAATTTGATTAAGTATTTTATCATTCACTTTACTAAACATAATTTATGATAATTAAACAATTTCTATGAAATAATGAAAATAAGTTTCACAAAATTATAAAATAAAATTATTTATTATAAAATTCTATAACAGTTTATAAAAAATAATATGTAAAACCATGGTTATTTGAATTTTCAATTACACAATAGATGGACACTTTTAATTTATTTAAAAAATAAAAAGTAGCAGTAGTGAAAATGTAGTATTGATTTCCTGTTTTTTTTTTTTTTTTTAACATAAATTTCCTGCTGCTTGGAGAGTCAGTGAGTTGCATTGCAATTTTTTTTCTTGGACTAAAATTAGTAAAGCCATCTCTTATTTTTTATTAATGGTTTTAACAATAAAAATTATAAAAAAAATAAAAGTAAAAAGTTTACAACTATAAGTGAAGTTAATTTTTATAATCATATTTTTTTTTTCAAGTTACAAAATAATGACTAATATCATTAATATTTTATAAGTTTATAGAAAATTTTATAAAAAATATATATTTTTTTAAATCTTTAAATTATAAAATGTGTAAAATCAGCATTATTTTATAAGTTGATGAAGAATTTTGTAAAAAATATCGTTTTTTATGATAATATTTAGTAAGGTGAATGTGAAAATGCTTAATCAAATTTTTATTTCTTTTACTAAATACTGATATTGTTATATATAATTTATTTTAGTCTATAAATAATATTTATTCAATGAAAGTATATATTTTTCCAAAAAATAAATTTGTAAGCTAAAAAATTTAAAAATAAGAAGATAATTTTTATAATATATCAATTTACAATTCATTATTAAAAAATAATTCAAAATTTTTTATAATCAGAAGCAAAATAATTTTTATATTTTTTTATGTAAATTATTAATAGTATTTTTTAGTTTTTGTAAAATAAAAAGTACAAAATAAAATAAATTTGTAATTAATGAAATATTTAGTCCTTGAAATTTTTTAAAAAAAATAAAATTTGTAACCTATGGGCACTTTTTCCCTCTATTGGTTTTTGTTTTATTATGTAATGGTAAGTCGATCGGTTGATTGAAAATGAAAAATTATTAAAAAATAAAAATAAAAAAACCTATTTTTATTGTTATCAATTCTGTGGGTCACAAGTCACAAATAATTTGGCAAAACTCAAGTAGTCATTACTTAAATAAAATTCAAGTAATGGTGGCCCAGGTCAATATTAGATGAGCCCTTGGCTAAGATTTAATTAAAAAAAAAAAAAAAAAGCAGCCTCGTGCATGTTACTATGTTAGCTTAGTTTAATAAAAGAGCAGCCCTATATTTTGCATCTAGCTAGATTGAACTTTTGAGAATTAAATTGATCTCTCTCTCCTAAGAGCAAGCCTTTGTTTTCTTTTAATTAAATCCTTAATTACATTTGCCATCATTTTTGACTTGGGAAAGTTTTTCATCATCTTCATCAACAAATAAAATAAGGGGATTATAATTTATTTGAATAGTAAGAAGTTTTTTTTTTAAATAAAATTTTGAATTTTAATATTATAAATAAAAAAATAGATATCGAGGGAGTTTTATTTTTCTTGTAAATTTCACCTGACTTAAATTTAAATTTAATACAAATTAATATAACTACTAAATACTAGACAGTTTAAAAAAAGAAATTTGGTTTGAAATTAAATTAATAGTGTTTTTGACTTGTTCTTTATTTAATTTATCAATAAAGATTAAATTATATTTAAATAATAATTATAATTTAAATCTTATCATGGATTTTTTTAATTAATTAATTGATACAAAATTTCAATTAAAACGAAAATATATTATTCACAATTTCACATTTTTAAATACAATTTTAATGATATTGAAGTAGTGGAGTAGAAACTGCATATATGGTCCTCGACTTTGAAAAAATTGTGTTTTTACCTCATGTAGTTTATGTTGATTCTTAAAAATACAAGTTTTTCCCTTTCAAAATTTATAAATTTTTAATTTAATAGTAAAAGAAAATTAATAATATAGTTTTAAATGACAAATTGGATTGTCACAATGAGATTGTGCATGTATCTTGAACTCAAGAAAATGCCACCAAACGTTAGTTTGACTATTTTGGCCAATCTAGTGCCTAACTAATTGTGACTTCAATATTATTGTGTTGTGTTGTGGACTTACCCCCAATAAGATACGATTGACAGAGTCTGGTATTTGATGATAAGGAGACCTTTCTAACTATTTTATAAAGAAAAGTTCAAATCTCACAACTAGCACTCAATTTTCTTTTGGTGAACTGTTTGCTGTATGGCCTTATCACTAACATGATTTGAGAACATTCAGCTAAATTTTCCCTTATGATCATAGTAATGATAGTTAATAATTTATATTTTGTTGGTTCAACTATTTCTTATTTTCAAAGAAAGTTATGAGTAAGAAGTTGAACTTGTCAATATTTTTTCTCAATGTTGAAACTTACTTATAGGTTGGTGAATTTATCAGTTTATAAGTTAATTCCCAAAGTGATTACTAATTGATTAAAATTAGGGGAGATAGAAAATAGATACATTATCAATTTTTAATTAGAATTTGTATAATTAATTTGATTCTGATTAAATTTATAAATTTTTATTTTTATTCAAACTTAAATAAATTAATCAAATGATTAAATATTTGTTAACAAATTAATTGAATTGCACAAAATATATTAAGGCCGCGTTTAGTTTAGAATGTTGTAATAACTGTTAACTGGTAGCGTGTTATTAATAGTTATTAGTTGATAATTGATTATTATTATGTGTTGATAAAATTATTATTAATATGTTTAATGACTATTAAGAGTACCTTTTATTTTTTAAATATGTAATTCATTTATTTTTTATCAAAATGAATAGAAATTTTAAAAAAAATTAAAATTAAAATTTTTATAAACTGTTTGATTATCTAGCAAATATCATTAAAAAAAAAAATAATCAAACGAAATTTCGTTCAACAATTTAAGAAAAAAATAACAGTTACGTTAAAAACTTTCTTCAAATATCCATTAAAAAACATACATACTTGTTTTAAAAAGATTCAATTGATTAGATTTACTATTAATGAAAAGACAAATTTTATGCACCATTTTTTTTGAATTTAAAGACTAAACCTTTAATTCAAGCCTTGTAACCTTTCATGAATTTACCTACAAAAATATTTAATAAGTTTATTTATTTTTTTTTTCAAAAATGAATCAATTAGTCATAAAAACAAAGAAAATTAAGGATATATATCATAAAATTTTTTAAAAATTAAGATATTGGAGCATTAGCTAGAAAGTGGCTAGAGTGAAAAAGAGATATGATGGTCCAGGCATCATTCTCTACAGGATTAGCAGTTTGCCCTTTTTCTAGGGTAGTTCGAAATGTAAGTTCTAATTTGTTGGATGTGACGTATTTGACATTATTTTATATAATAATTTTTTTTTTTCTGGGCTTTTTGTTAATTGTTGTTTTATAAATAACACTACCACACCTTTTCACCCACCCCCATGAAGTAGACAGGCAAGGCGGCTATTGTCTATTCACTTCCAAAACCATTAAACAATTAGTCAAATACCATAATTTTTTTAATTATAGTGATTTAGATTCTTAATATATAATAATTAATTTTGGTCCCATCTGTCCCAAATTACCCTAACATAGTTAGAGAAATTGGGATTTTTTAGAACCATTATTTTATTATATTTTTCTTATTTGAATTAATTAGATTTTGATTAAAATTTATTTTTTATAATTTTACAATTTTAAACAAATCTAATACTAAGTTAAAATGAATCATTACAAACACTCCTTTTTCTTTGTATTATTAAAGTTTAAATATGAAATTTATCTTTATAATCATTAACTTATTCTGTTTTCTTTTTGGTTAAATTGTTTCAATAAATAGACTAAACTCTTAACAATTTATGAAAATGCACCAAATCAATTATTTAATTTGGTCAAGTTTATCATTTCAAGTTTGAAATCCTTTTAATTCAAAAATTAAAAAATTATAAAAAATTATTAGATAAAACATCAATATATTTTTTCTATTCACATAAAAGTAATCTCACATGAGGGGATGTTTAAATGTCTAACTATAAAATTTAATTATTATTTAAAAATATAAGTATCGACAATTAAAAAATTATTGAGTGTTTAAATAAAAACCAATTTCGATTTGTCTTTTTTAAATCAGTAAAATCTGATAGCAGGTAGGAATTACTATTGCTCATTAGAGTTTTTATCAATTATAAAAAATATTTTTATTTTAAATTAACAATTGTCAATCACTTATATAACCCCTCATGAATATATCTCCACTTCATTTACGCATAAATCAAACTTAAAGTGAATAGTAAAGACATAAAAGGTGAATTCATATATAATTGAAGTGAAAACACATATATATAAATTCACATATTTCTCCTATCTTAACTAATAATTTATTAAAAATTATAATTGGAATTTTTTTTATCCCTGCATAACAAATATTTTGAGTTATTGCATAGTAAATTCTAAATTCTTTTCTTTTCTTTTTATTTAAAAAAGAAAGTTTAGCTTTCAAAAGTTAATGTTTAAACAACTGTTACGCATTCAAATTCAATTGTTTGATTATTATTTAGTGATTATTATCTAAGTTCTGACCTCTTTTTATAAAGACTCAACCACTTGTGTTTTTCTGAACCATTTCAGGGTGGCATGACCATACGAAAAGGTCAATAATAATAAGTCTTCTGTCGGGCTGGTCTTTAGCACGATTATAGTGCATGAGCTCGGAGGATGCGGCTTGGATCTTGGTAATGATCAAAGTATACATTTTCTCAAGTGTAATGAATAAAATAATTAATTATTTTACAAATTTTAAAATAAAATATTAAATTTTTAGATTGTATTTATTTAATTTAATTAATAATATCAAAATTATTATGATAAAAAAAAAGAAAAGCATTAATTAAGTTGGTTGAATTTATTAATTTTAAGTCAAAAAAATTTATCTATAAAAAAAGATAAATAATTACATATAATTAAAAATTATTATAAATATTTAAATAATATGATTTATTTAAATATATGAAAATCAATTTGTAACTTAAAAGTCATTAAATAAAGCACAATTCTCACTAAATTGTGAATTATAAATTATAATATTTTATTAATATAATAGAAAAATATTTAAAGAAATTTAAATTATTTTATTATATAAGATTTAAAGATAAATTTTAAATATTTTTTAATTTGAGTTTTTTTTATCAATTTAATGATAAAATCTTTAATTCAAGCCTACCTTTTTTTATAATTTAACAACACTAGCATTGAATATATTTTTATTTAAAAAAAGAGAATCAAATAGTTATAAAAACAAAGAAAATTATTTAAAAATTAAGAAAGGAGCAGTATCTTGAAAATGACGTGTGTGAAAAAGAAATGTGATGGTAGGGTCCCTTGACTATACAAGTGGTTTTGCTCTTTTTCTTGGCAAGTTCAAAAAGAAACATTATTTTATTTCTTTTTATATAGTAGTTATCTTTTATGGGCTTTTTATAAATTACACCACCACCTGTCACGCACTTTCTGTTTTACTGAGCTTTCAACTGAGGACCACATTCTAAGCCGGCCCCCTGAATCTGAATATTAATTTTGAACCAGATACGAGTTGAAGTTAGAGTTAAGAGGGGTGAGTCAAATTCAAATTTTTATTAAATTGAAGAGAATTGAATTTTAAATCGAATTTAATTAAAAAATTTAAAAATTAATTGATATATTTTAATTTGATTATTTAATTTTTTTAATAAAATAAATATATAATTATTAAAAATATGTATTTTTAAATATATATATATATATAAATATAAAATATATATATTTTGATATGTTTTATTATTTTAAATTTAAAAAAATAAATAAATTAAATCGATTAAAATTTTAAAAATAAACCAAACCAAAATTTAAATAAATCGAACTTATCAAATTTAATTTAATTCGATTTAATTTTAAATTGCTTCAATTTTTTCTCATTCCTAATAATATAATACAGAATAGAGTCATATGATAGACTTGAATCATTTAAAAATAAATAAATCTCAATTTTTTTATAAATTTAATTCTTAATTTATTTAAAATTAATTTTTTAATTTCGTCTTTAATATAATATTAGATGAATCTAATCTAATTATATATATATATATTAAAAAATAAAAATAAAAAACAATTTTGCCCTCCAAATTAAAGCCGATAATGTCAAGGCAAGGCGGCTATTGACTTCCGAAACCATTTAACAAGGTCAAATACCACAATTTTTTTTTTTCTGGTGATTAAAAATGTTAAAATATAATAATTAACCTTACTCTAACATGGTTAGAGAATTGTGATTTTTTTTTTTAAGATGGAGAGAATGTTTTATGGAGACCCCAAATTTGTTCCATCAGTTTGTTATGTTTTTCTTTTTCTGATTAAGTAGATTTTGATTAAAATTAAAGCTTACAAGTTTATAATTTTAAATAATTTAATGTTTTTATGTTACATCATTTTATGTAGATTTTAATTATATTTTTTATTTAACTTAATTTTTGAAAATATTTTAATATATATAAAATATTATTATTATTATTATTTTATTAACTTAGAATATTACTATATAATAATTTTAAATATTAATATAAATAAAATATACAGGGGAAGTTTATTGTATATATATGAAACTTTTCCATAAAAATTTTGAAATCTTATCATTAGATTGTTTCTTTTTTGGATAAATTATTTCTTTAAATAGACTAAACGTTAACAATATAATTTTTTTTTTTTAAAAAAGATAGATATTTATTAAACTTAAATAGTTAAATAATAAATAAGGAGAACTTCTGTTAATGAGCATGTTCTAAAGCCACTCCTTAAGAATAAAAATAATTTTAATCCATTTCATTGGATAGGATCTAACTCAACTCTAATGAAACGAATAAAATCAATTTGATTATAAATGAGAGGAGGGCATATCAGCATAGCCACTCTGAACTTATATATGTTTATATATTTTGTATTATATATTATTTTAATATGCATAAATATATTTTATATATTTATTTATTTTTAAATAATAAGTAAATATCACGAAACAGTTCATCAATATAAAATAAATAAAATATAAGTATGTCATAATCCAACTCCTATTATTCATACATAAGAATAATGGGGTTATTGTTTAAGTGATCATCTACAAGAGCTTACGTCGCCGTAATACGAGTTGCCGGATTGAGATCTTGAGGAACAAATACAAGGAATGAAAATACTTTACATTTATAATATCAATTTTGGAAGCCTTTTAATTTGAATACCAACAATTGTTTTTTTTTTATACATGCCAAATAAATATTCTGAGTTAATGCAAAGTAAATTCTAAATTCTTTTTTTTTCTTAACTTGTAGTAAAAAGAAAGTTTGGCTTCCAAAAAGTTAATATTTAAACCAGTTGTATGCATTCAAATTCAATTCTTTAATCATTATTAGTTCTTTATATTTAGTGATTATTTATTCTATTTCTAAGTTCTCACCAACTTTAATTAAGATTCCAAAACTTTTGTTTGTGTGAACCATGCAAAAAGGTCAATAATAATTCTTGTGGTCGGCTGGACTTTACTACTTTGTACGACTGCTGCTTAATTGATTAATAATGAAGAATTAAAGATATGTTGTGTGTGTATGAAGAATTAAAGATATGTTGTGTGTGTACTAAACCTTTGAAAATGCATGTCTTCTCCATTATTGAGAGTTTTTACAACTTAATACACTGAAGAATTTCTAAACTTACCCATTAGCTAAGTGGTGTTAGGGTAGGGATGGATTTATTATTAAACTTATAATAAGGGGTCGAAACTAAATATAATAAGTTAAATTTAGGAAATTAAAATAGAATTGCAACACATATATTATGAATCTTATGATTCCAAAAATAATTAAACAAGTATTAGAATCAACTTATACAAAAATAGTTGATTTGTATTAGATACCCATTCACTATAAAATTTTATTATAATTTATATTTATCCAATATATAATTTATTTTCTAATAAAAAAGTACAAAGATAATAAATTTAGATTTTAAATCTATATATTAAGTTAAATGTAAATTTATTGAAAAAAACATAGACGTGACAATTAAAAAAAATGTCAATCTTCAATATTGTTAAGAGTTAAATCTCAAATTAGAGTCTCAGTATAAATCAAATTTAGTATACAAAAAGTACATCAATGGCGGGACGAGATGAGCATTAAGGAAATAAGGGGAGTGAGCATAGACAAAATAAAAGAAAAGGGAAGGAGTAGTGCTATGACATTGAATATTTATATGCTAAGGTGGTAAATAGGTTGGAGTGGGAGCTTTTATAAATTTATTTTAATTCGTTATTTAATATATAAGTTGACTCGAAGATACTCTTAATTAATTGAAAAAAAAATTAAATTTTAATAAATTTATAAGTTTTTAATTAGGTTAAATTATTAATATAATAATTTTTTTAAAATAATAATTTAAAAATTATAAAAATTTATAATAATTATTATTAATCTAAATCAATCGTACTCATATAATTTTAGATAAAATACAAATGAATTCAATTTGATTCAATTCAGAAATAATTCATAAATTAACTTAATTTTATGAATCTTTCCAACATATTTCGGTTTGAATTTCAAACCAAAATATGATAAATATTATGATTGCAAACCGAATCATTGTAATTTGGAGAACATATGTACACGTCAAAAAAATTAACTCTCATTATTAGGAGATTCAAACTCTATATATAATAATGATTAATAATTTTTTTAAATTAATTTTATCATTATGATTCCAACTTTAATATTTAGCAATTTATTATTATTAATTTATTATAATGCAAACCTCAATTTCGTGTAATTTGGTGAAAGATTAATTATATATTAATATGACAAACTAAAAATGAGTTTTTGATTCTTTTCAAAGGCCCTCACGCGTTGGAACTAATTTGTTTTTGATATGACAACTGACAACTAATTTGTTTTTTCTTCTTTAATTTAGATCAAATTATTCAATATAATTAATACATCTGATCTGAGTATGTAAATTTTCCTATTTACATCTAGATGTCGAAATAATTAAAATATTTTATATATAATATATTTTTAAATAAAATATTATTTAATTTTTGTGATTTAGTTAAATTAATACTTAGATCTTTATATTTTTAAAAAATAATTATTAAATCCTGAAATTTTATTCTTTATCATTCCGTCAATTTTTTTCAAATATTCTATTAAAAAAATTAAAAATTAAAAAATAAATTAAATTAAGTTAATTTCCTAAAATACTCTCTTCTTTAACCTTTATATTTTTTCATTCTTTTTTTTATATTTTTCTTCATTTTTTTTGTCAGTTTTCCTTTGTAAAACTCACATTTTTTCTTTTTTTTTTCGTGATTAATTAATAAATTAATTAATTATGTAAATTTTGGATTTGTTGAAATTAAAATAAGTAAAATTTATATATGAGTATTGTAATTAGTGAAATTATATAGAGAAATGAAGATTTGATTGTGAAAAAAATAAAGAAAGTTTAAGGTAGTTTTTAATGAAATGACATGAAAAATAACATTTGATAAAAAATGAAGGTTATTTTTGTCTTTTTAACGATATTTAACTGCCAAATAGATAAAATGATCAATTATTATGACTGAATTAAACATAAGAGACCCAACTGCTACTTTCTGAAAATGTAAGAATTCAAGTGTTGATTTCGCTCAATTTTAAGAATTAAATAATATTTTACCCTATATTTTTTTATATGTTAATTTATTTTCAAACAAAAAAAGATTTTGGAAAGATTTATTTAAAAACTGCAAGCTTAAAAGATTTTTTTTTTTTAATCAAGGGAGAATTAATTATAAATTTATTGCTCAGGAGAATATGTACTTATCGTAAGACTATATCTGAACGTGCAAAACTCATTAGAAGTTAAAACTAAATAAATTGAACAAATTGAATTATTTTACTTCAATTTGGTTAATTTATTTTTTATAATTACTAGTCATGGTTAATGAAATCTTATTTTAGTAAGATTTATATTTATTTTATAATTTTCTATAGAAACACTCATTCATTAAATTCTTTATATTATATATCAATTTTAAAGATTTGTTGGATTTTCACAAATCTTTTTTATTTAAATTCAAGTCTAATTCTTTTTCTTTTTATGATTTTAAATTAAAATTTTATATATTTATCGTCATTTTGTACAATTATATTATATTATATTATTAAAAATTTATAGTTGTTTCAAGAACTAGAATTATAGTATTCAATTTTTGTGTTTCAATTTTAATCTTATATTTTATTTTATTTTTATTTTTATATTTATTTTTTAATTAAATAGAATTAATTTTAGGAATCATATAAGGACAAATGGACAATATGTTAATTTATTATCTATTGATATATTTTATCTTACAAAATTAAATTTAGATTTTATATAATTTTTGTTCGTATATTTATCGAGTCATCATAAAAAGTTTTAATTTTTTTAGATATCAATTAATTTTCATACTCTTAAATTACTATCTTTTACATGTTTTATTTTTTTAATTGTGAAACTAAAAGTTAATAATTGCAATTGAAATTAAAAATAATTATAGAATTAAAAGTTAATTAATTGCAAGTGAGATTTTATATTTTTATAATTGTTTCTATTATAGTCATATTAATTAATTAAACAAAAATAACAACTCTTTTTGAATAGATTTCTTGATTTTTTTCAAGATTTGTACGGTAATCTCAATAAAACTCTAAGATTTATTATTTTAATTTTTTAATTTAATTTAGATCTCTAAAAAGAAAATTACATGTTAATTTGACCATTATTTAATCATAGAATTGATTTGTAAAGTAACTTTTATATTTTTTCTCTAATTAATATATTTATATTGAAATCACAATATTATATTTTTTATTTTTTATATTCTTTTTCATTGTGTAAGTATTAATAGATTGATATAAATAATTTTAAAGCTTAATACTTATAATATTAAGTTTAATACTAAAATTTTCTTGACTCTACAGCATTAATTATAAAGCGCCTATAAAAAGAAATAAATATAAAAAAAATTAAATCAATTGGTTTTGAATTTTTTTAATTACTGGACATAATTTGGATTTTTTTATTTATTATTATTATATTGTGAATTACATATTATTTATAACTATTTATAAATATTTTTTGTCATGATATATGTAATCTCATTTAATAAATTATATATTACATCAAATTTTATTTTATAAGAAAAAATAACACGACTTATTTTATAATAATTTGAATATTTCTTTAATCAATTCAGTAATCTAAAACTATTCGAAATTCTATTTAAATTTGTAAAATTTATATTATAATAATAGAAAATTTTCTAAATTTTACATGAATTATGTATGTAATTAGAATTTGTTTTTTTTTTTAACAAATATATAATGGCAAATATAATTTCATTACGTCTTTTTTTTTTTAATTTGCTTTACAATGAGATTTCCTTTATATATATTTGTTAATCGATTGACTAAAAACTATAGTATTATTGAATAAACAAATACTTATTATATTATGTTTTTATATAATATTAATTAAAATATATAATTTATTATAATAAAAAATATCTATAAATTGAAAAAATTTACATTATGCGAGGCACTTGTTCCAAAAATAGTTTTCTTAAAATATTTTAATATGTGTGTTTATAATATTTTTGATAATATTTTTAACCCTTTAAACGTGAGAGAGAATTCTGAATATACCACAAGTGTCAAGTAATTAAATTAATTATTTTGATTAACTGTGATTGTTTAACTTCTAATCAGAGATTGAACAAGATTTAACGGGATCTGACAAATCTTTTGGCCCACTAACTACATCCAAAAATTTTGCTAATTTTTTTAAAATATGATGAATTTGCAAGTAAAAAGGATCTTATTGCTTTGAGAATTGTAATGATTACTTATGAAATTATAGGAAACTGAGTCATTGGGCCTTAAAAATTATAATAGACATACTGTAATGATAAAATTGATTGCTTGTTAAAAGAACTGAACGCTTGTTGATTGTTTTGATAGGAATTTTGATTGATATGAGAGGAATTGATCACTTTTGAGAGGAATGTTGTTTGTTGATTGAAGTTTTGCTCACTGGAAAGTTTTGATTTGATTTACTCGTTAAGAGGCTTCTGCTTTTATTGCCTCTAGTTAATAATTGCTTCTTTCTATTAACCTATATTTTGACTATGTTTATGATAATAATTTTTTATATAAAAAAAAAAATTTATTTTTAAAAATAATTAATTATATATTTATATTTGATAAAATACAATCTAAAAATTACTTATAAATTTATAAAATTATTTTTATCTACTAATTTATTAAAATTAATTACGTATTTAATATAAAATTTAACTATTTTAAAAAATTTTAATTTCTAATTTATTTAAATAATTAAATTTTAATTATCCAAATAATTATTTTTATTAATCTTAATATTTACCCAACAATATAAACTATGCGGAAATCAACTTATCACCCGAGACTAATTCCTCTAAGAAACTGTTTCTACTAACTTCTCAACTCTTTTTTACCCCACAACTATAGTAACTGCTCCACTTTTTGCATGCATGTTTCTGTTACTGATATTAGAATACTCTAGAATATTGAAGAATTATTTTTGTAACTGTTGCTCACGTGAAAAGAAATTGTCAAACTGTGCTATCTTATAGGGTTAATTATTAATTAACTGGTGCTCTCGTGAAATCAGTGTGGCAATAGATTAATTAACTGGCAAAACACATTGTTAAACCCTTAAATTTTCACAGTTTTAGTTTTAAGTACTTGAAAACTTATTTGTATACTAAAATTTTTATTTTGGGTAAATTATTTTTTAATTTTTAAAATTTAACTTAATTAATATTTATATTATTATTTTTTAAAAAACTAACTAGTTAGTTTATATATTCTGATTATGTTAAACATTTTGATCTTTTCATATAAATTTTTTACCTTTTATTATAAAATTTTTTAAAAATTAAAAAGGAAAAGAAAATATAGTAGAATGATTTAAATGTTCATGTTCTTTATTATTTAGATTTTTACTTCTTCTTTTCTTTTTTTTTTTTAATCTTTTTATTTAATTTGATTTTATATTTAATTTAAAATTAAAATAAATAAAATTACTTTTCATCTAGTAAAATTTATTTTTTTATGTTTAATTAAAATAATTATTTTTTTTATATTTAAACAACATAATTAATTTTTTTTATATATCTAGTTAAAATTAAAAAAGAACCTTGTATATATATAAAAATAAGAAAAAAATAAAAAATTTAAATTATTTTAAATTTAATTAATTATACTCAAAAAAATTATTTTAATTTTAATTAAAAATACTCAAAAATAATTATTTAAATATATAAAAAGTAATTATTTTAATTGAATATATAAAAAGTAATTTTCAATTCATGAAAGTAATTTTATTTATTATAATTTTAAATTAATCATAAAAAGAAAATAAATTAAATAATTATATAAAAATAATTATCTTAATTAAATAAAAAGTAATTTTTTTTATTTTAATTTTAGTTTAAATATACAAAAAAGAAATAAATTAAATTAAATAATTATTTTAATTAAATAAATTAATTTTATTTATTTTAATTTTAAATTAAATATAAAAAATTAAAAATTGTATAAATATTTCATAAAAAAATATTCATATATTTTTTGTTTTAATTAAATTTAAAAAGTTAAGGACATAAATATTAATTAGATTAAATTTTAGAGACGAAAAAGTAATTTATTAAAAAAAATCTTAACAATGAAGAAGTAAGGATATTTTAATTATCTTAGTTATTTTACTAAAATTTACTAAAAAGTTAAAAGAAAATGGACGAAATAATTAAAATGTTGTTATGGCCTTGCTCCATAACTAATCTTAAGAAGAGAGGAAGGTGATGAGAATTAGAAGAAAGAGATTAGAAAAGGGAAGAACAGTAGAAAGGATGTAGAAAGGAATAGAAGAATTCTGTTATTAATATTCCATACCCCAATACATGCTTATGATCTATATTAATAAGCTTTCTGGCATTGCCAAGTCAGCCATTCTGTTATAACAAACTCTTAACAACTAACAAATCAATGAACCAATTAACTATTGAATTATTATTATCATATAGGCATAACAATACCCTACCTTTGGAAACTTTCCTTGTCCTCAAGGAAAAAATGGGGAAATTGAGACTGTAGAAAAGACAAATCCTCCCAAGTAGCTTCCTCTGGTGAAAAATTATGCTAATGAACCAATACCTGTGTGACAGGTGCACCATTCCTTGAGATCACTCGGTGTTTCAACAATGCCTGAGGCTCAGTCAGTAACTCACCATGTTGATTAGCAGCAGGTAACAGTAGCTGGGAAGTTTGAGGCTCACCAAAACATTTCTTAAGCAAACTAACATGAAAGAC
>CANXYC011176134.1:0-12866 GCA_948193065.1 Aleurites moluccanus
CAATTATAGCAAAGGCTTAATCATGATTTTGGTCCAAGAAAAAGACCAAGTCATTATCATATATATATATATTTAGCAATCATCTCATAAAAAAGTAAACACATTTATGATATTCATACTTACCTCTCAACAAATTTATCTTTGTATTTCCCTCAATAGCTTGTTCATTCAATAATCTCTTCAAATTTCTTGAGTTCTCTTCTCCTATGAAAGTTTTTCCAAATTCTCAAAATTAGGGTTTTCCTTAATCAATAATACATAATATAATTCTTTATAATTTAACCCTTTTATAGTCTCTATTATTGTTTCCTAATATCAATTTAATTTATCTCTTAAAGAAAATCTGAAATTCATATTCACATCACTATTCATCAATTTCATAAATTTTGATATCTTCCATATTTATCAAAATTAATAGTCTTAAATTACTTATAATAGACTCTATATACTCATAATACCTATTGTAATTATCAAAAATTTTTAATCTAAAGAGAAAATGAAATTTGGAGAAAATTACCTTATTTTCTCCAAAACTGAGTTCTTGAAGAATCTGGGCTGAAATAATGATTGAAGTCTTTTAAATGAGTTAATCTAGTGATTTAATGCATTAATTCCGAGTATTAATTATTAGAAAATGAATGGAACAAATCAAAAAGAGATAGGAGAAGAAATGAAGAAGAATTAAAGAAAAGAAAGAAGAAAATCGTGAAACATAGCTACTGGATAACTAGTTAAATAGGCTACTGCCTCTCAATTCCGCTTCGCTAGCTCGCCTCGCTAATCTGCTCCTGCAAATGCCACTTCGCATAAGCCAGCTCATAAATGCCACTCCGCATTATCGGCTCGCAATGCCACTCCGCATTACCGGCTCGCAATGCCACTTCGCATTGCTGACTCGCAAATGCCACTTCACATATGCCACTTCTCCAATTGCCGCCTCGACAATTCCAGTTCGCCAATTCTCCTCTTCGCCAATTCTCCTCTTCGCCAATTCCTCTTTGCTGAATTCCACTTCGCCAAATGCTACCTCGCATTCACTTCACTAAATGCCACCTCGCATCCTTTTCGCCAAATCTACCTCGGCAAAGGCCACTTCACTGAATTTCACTTCGCCAAATGCTACCTTGCATTCGCTTATCTAAATGCCACCTCGCATCCTTTTCGCCAAATCCACCTCGCCAATTTCTCTTCGCTGAATTCCACTTCGCCAAATGCTACCTCGCATTTGCTTCGCTAAATGCCACCTCTCATCCTCTTCGTCAATTGCCACTTCCGCAAATGCCACTTCGGCAAAGGCCTCCTCGCCAAATCCTCTTATTCACCTATTACAACCTCGGCAATCCCACTTCGCATAGGCCAACTCACAAATGCCACTTCGCATTGTCGGCTCGCAATGCCTCTAATATCTTCCAAGCCGAAAAACCTTCTTCGTCAACTCTTAATTACCCAGCTTGCAAATGAGCTACAGACATCCAAACTCCCTGATTGTTTTTGTCACTTAAAATAGACACTCAAAGGTCCAACATATCCAAAATTCAAATCAAAAGGAGGTCTACACAAACTATGGTGAATTTGTAAAATTTACCCTGACTTTTACTGCCCAAAATCATCTGAATAGGTCTGATTAATTCCATTCTCAACTGAGTTATACTTATCCAATTCCCCTAAAATTTTATAGACAACAATATAACACATAAAGAAATATTTCTCATGTTTACACTTTTGGCTCAGTCAGCCTCAATCATTCCTAGAAAAATTAAATATTCTTAGATTCCTGCATAAAATAATGAACTAGACAAGTTCTGGTCAAGAAGGCATATCTCCTCACACATACAAAATTTCATAAAATCCTTTTACAGACCTAAAGATGAGACATAATCTAGAACTTTTATGTTTTACACTTTTTCAAATTATTCCTTTAAAGTCATGAAACCAGCCTCACAATCTCCTCCCTGCATACAGAATTCTGGATTCCTCAAAATATTCCTATATCCTCAATCAAGTCAACAAACATACAATTAATAAAATAAAAAAAATGGTAGGTATTACAGTGTGATTCTTCCGCAGCCTATGAATCCTCTTTTTCTTGGGGTTGGTTGATGATAGGAGTATCGTGTGGCATATGTGTGGTTGAAGGAATTAAATTTCCCTCTAGATCGACCAAATGGTAAGCTCCATCGTGTCAAATTGCACATAAACCCATCTTCAAACAAAAGTACCGTAAAAATTAGGAATCGCCATTATAAAGGCGGTACCCACTATTTTTTCCACTGTGGCATTACTTAAATATTTCAAATGAGACAAAAGCCAAAAACCCGAATTAATTTCTTGCTTTTCCAACATACACCAAATAAAAAATAACTCTTGTCTAGAAACCTTGCTATTTGTGTCTTCCCTATCAAAAATTGTGTGAGTCATCAATCGATGGATATACCAAATGGCATGATCGGTAATATTTTTGGTGTTGGATGCATATTCCATGTCATTGGTTATATTTGCCCAAATTTCTCTAGCCTTAAATCTCGTGGGCTCTCGTCTAATTTTGGAATTAGTGAATCTGAAAATTTCACAAAATTGATTAAGTTTTAATTTTCATTTGACTCCAAACATATAAAACTCCAAATATTCTTCATGTAATTGTTCAAAATATGCCCTAGTACTAAGTGAACTTAGAAAATCAAAGGTTAACTCATTGTATGTAGGTAAATTTAAAGTAGCAAATCTACTTCATTTGATATTCTCTAACAAGGCAAGTACCTTAGGTTTAATTTCTAGAATATTCAAAGTGTTGGAATCTATAAACCTAGTATCTTCTAAGGGCCTTTTGGAAATAGTGTCAAACTTATCTTTTACGGAGACATCGTTGAAGCCCCACAGAAGTGTGATTCTTGGAATTTCTGGTTGAGGTTTCCGTATTTTTGGCGTTGGTTTCTTCCTTTTAGCGGTGTGATTGACCCTTTGAGGCATTATTGGTGGAGAAATATAGAAGAAAATTTGAGAGAATTTTATTTGGTGTTTGGAAGAAAGATGAGAAGTTGGGAAATTATAAATGAGCTGTGTGGGAAATGGCGGAAACTAATGGGAGTTGGAGAATTAATTAAAGGGGAAAGTAAAAATTCAAATTTTGAAAATTTGAATCCAAAAACCAGTTACAAATAGCGAAATACCGAGTGGAGGGAGCGAAATACCAGGTAGACCATCAGAATACCGGGTACTCGGTATTTCGGTACATTTAGACGTCATGGTGGTTTGTTGAAATAACGGGTATCCTGCAGAATACCAGATCCAGTGTATAGAATACTGGTACTCGGTATTCTCTACTATTTCTCAGACCCCCCTCTTGTGATTTTTTAGTCCAAATACCGTGTCTCTCGCCAGAAAATCGGGTCTCCTCAAAGAATATTGGGTACTCGGTACTTTGATATATTTTTTTTTTAATTTAAAGATAAAATTTAATCTATAGAATTAGGGCAAAATTAAAATTGCATAAATTAAAAGAAATATGTTACAAATTATATTTGGGTTGCTTCCCAACCAGCGCTTCTTTAGCTAAACGTTGATATGATCTTACTGAGCATCCTCCAATTGACAAATTGAAGCTTTTTCAATGACATCTCCTTCAAAATAAGCTTTCAAGCGTTGCCATTCACCATGAATGGTATTTCTTCCCTTTTTTGAATTTCAACAGCTCCATTAGGATAGATTTTTGTCACTTGGAACGGTCCGGACCATCTTGACATCAGCTTACCTGAAAAAATTTCAAACGTGAGTTAAATAGTAAAACTTTTTTACCAACTTCGAACTTCCTATCCCTTATGAATTTGTCATGCCATTTTTTTGTTCAATCTTTATAAATTTTGGCATTTTCATAGGCTTCATTTCTGAGCTCCTCCAACTCATTTATTTGGAGCAATCTCTTAAATCCTGCAGACTTTAAGTCCATGTTCAACTTCTTTATAGCCTAAAATGCCTTGTGCTCAAGTTCAATGGGTAAATGGCATGTTTTCCCAAAAACCAACTTATAGGGTGACATTCCTATAGGAGTTTTATTAGCTGTTCGGTATGCCCATAATGCATCATCCAATTTTAGTACCCAGTCCTTTCTTGAACTACTTACCGTCTTCTCCAAAATGCATTTGAGTTCCCTATTCTAGATTTCCACTTGGCCATTTGTTTGTGGGTGATAAGGTGTTGCAACCTTATGTCTCACTCCACATCTTCTCAAAAGTTTATTAAAGATTT
This sequence comes from Aleurites moluccanus, assembly GCA_948193065.1. Classification (NCBI taxonomy): domain Eukaryota; kingdom Viridiplantae; phylum Streptophyta; class Magnoliopsida; order Malpighiales; family Euphorbiaceae; genus Aleurites; species Aleurites moluccanus. The sequence continues at coordinate 4,243 of CANXYC011176134.1, forward strand.
GATTGCAAAAGTGGGAATCTCTGTCACTAATGATTGCTCTAGGAACTCCAAACCTTCAAAATATGTTCCTTTTTATGAATCTTGTGACAATGTTGGCATCATTCTTTGGGCAACCTATAGCCTCTACCCATTTGGAAATATAATCAACTACTACTAATATATATTGATTATTGAATGACGATGGAAATGGTCCCATGAAATCAATACCCCATACATCAAACAATTCAACCACCAAAATGTTATTAAGTGGCATTTCAAACCTCTTTGAAATGTTTTTAGTCCTTTGACACTTATCACAAGATTCAACATAGCTTCGTGCATCCTTATACATGTGCGGACAATAAATCCACTTTGCCACACTTTCGCCACAGTCTTGTATGTTCCTGCATGCCCACCACTTTCCAAAGTGTGACATTGTTCCAAAATGCCATTCACTTCCTCTTCGGGAACACACCTTCTAATAATTTCGTCTTCACAGTACTTGAAAAGCATAGGGACCTCCCAAAAATAAAATTTTACATCCGAAAAGAATTTTTTCTTTTTCTGATAATCAAATTCGGGTGGAACAACCCCACTCACTAAATTATTTACAAAATCGGCATACCATGGAGTTACTTCTTCAATCATCATCAACAGCTCTTTAGGGAAATAATCACTTACTACCAACCCATCATTCTTTCCCTTTATATACTCCAGTCTCAAAAGGTGATCAGCTACCACATTTTTGACACCTTTCTTATCCTTGATCTCTAGATCAAATTCCATCATAAGTAGGACCCATCTAATTAACTATGACTTGGCTTCTTTCTTCCTTACCAAGTACTTTATTGTTGCATGATCTATAAAAATTGTCATCTTTGAGCCCACTATATATGACCTGAATTTGTCCAATACAGTTACGATTACTAGCATTTCTTTTTCAGTTGTGGTGTAATTCTTCTGAGCATCATCAAGCACTTCGCTAGCATAGTGTATCACATATACCTTCTTGTCTTTTCTTTGTCCTAGCACTGCTTCAATAGCAAAATCACTAGCATCACAAAGAATTTCAAAGGGCAAACTCCAATCTGGTGGTGAAATAATTGGAGCTGTTGTAAGAGTTTCCTTGAACCTGTTAAAGGCATCTAGACAACTTTCATCAAAGTCAAAAATTGCATCTTTATTAAGTAAATTACACTAAGGTTTAGCAATTTTTTAAAAATCTTTAATAAAACATCTATAAAAACCTGTATGTCCTAGAAAACTTCTTACTCCCTTTACATTGGTTGGAGGTGGCAATTTCTCTATTACTTCAACCTTTGTTTTGTTCACCTCAATTCCTTTCTCTGAAATTTTGTGTCCGAGCACAATTCCTTCTTGCACCATAAAATGACACTTCTTCCAATTTAGTACCAAATTGGTTTCAATGCACCTCTTCAGTATTTTTTCGAGATTCGTCAAACAATCATCAAATTACGTCCCATATATGGTAAAGTCATCCATAAAAATTTTCATGATTTTCTCTACGAACTCAGTGAAGATTGCCATCATGTACCTTTGGAAAGTGGCTAGTGCACTGCATAGACCGAATGGCATTCGTCGATAGGTAAATGTCCCATAAGGACATGTGAATGTTGTCTTTTCTTAGTCCTTTGGTGCAATCGCTACTTGAAAGTAACCTAAAAAACCATCTAAGAAACAAAAATATGCCTTTCCGGCCAATCTTTCAAGCATTTGATCAATGAATAGTAAAGGAAAGTGATCTTTATGGGTTGCATTATTTAATTTTCTATAATCAATGCAAACTCTCCAACCCGTTACTGTTCTAGTGGGAATTAATTCATTATTTTCATTCTATGATAGTCATTCCCCCTTTCTTTGGCACCATATGAACAACACTCACCCATGAACTATCAGAAATAGAATAAATTATTCCAGCATCTAACGACTTAGTTATTTCAGCCCTAACTACCTCTTTCATGTTTGGATTCAGTCTACGTTGATGTTCAATCACTGGTTTATGATCATATTCCATAAGAATCCTATGCATGCAAAAGTAGGGCTAATCCCTTTTAAATCTGAAATTTTCCATCTTATTACTTGTTTATTCTTTCTCAAGCATTTTAGAGTTTTCTCTTCCTCAAGCTCACTCAAATTAGCACTAAAAATAACAGGTAAAGTATTATTAGGGCCAAGAAATACATATTTGAGATTTGACGGAAGTGGTTTAAGCTCCAATTTCGGGGCTTCCTCTATTGAACTTACCTCTGGCGCATCATTTTGAGTTAGTTCCTCAAATTTGTCTTTCAAATGAAAGGGCAATGGTTTTGCTGAATCTAACTATTGTGCGTATTCAACCACTTATGGTATTTCTTCCTTCAATACTCCTCCATTCACTAAACAGCTTTCAAGTGGGTCTTTCCTTACCACTTTTCCTTGTTCTTCTTATTCAATTTGGTCAATGACATCAATGCTAAAGCAGTTATCAGAGATGTATGGGAATTTAGCTGCCTTAGCTATATTGAACTCTACCTCCTCATCTCCAAATCTAAGTATTAACTTTCCTTACCTTACATTAATCAATGCTCCGGCGGTTGCCAAGAATGGCCTTTCTAAAATCAAGGGTACCTCTATATCCTTATCCATGTTAAGAACCAGAAAGTCCACAGGGATATAGAACTTTCCCACTTTCATTAACACATTCTCAAGCACTCCAGTATAAAATTTAACTGACCTATTGGCTAGTTGAAGTATTATTCTTGTTGGCTTGATCTCATTGAACCCAACTTGTCTGCCATAGATTTCGGCATTAAACTTATGCTTGCACCAAGGTCATATAATGCCTTTTCAAACTCCATTTTCCCTATAGTGCAAGGGATTGAAAAACTTCCTGGGTCCTTGAGCTTTTATGGCAGCTTGTTCTGAATAATTGCACTACATTCCTCGGTTAGTACAATTGTAGCATTCTCCTCCAACTTCCTTTTATTTGTCAAAAGCTCTTTAAGGAATTTGACGTAGGTTGGCATTTGAGAGAGAGCATTTGCAAATGGACTATTTATACGGAGCTGTTTAAACACTTCCAAAAACTTTTCATATTGCTTCTCCAACTTATGATGCCTCAATCTCTGTGGGAATCTTTGGGATAATTTCTTCTATTTGCTTATCGCTTCTCAACATGATTGTTTTGCAATGTTCCTTGGGGTTTACTTCAGTGTTGCTTGGCAAGGCTCCTTGGTTCCTACTTGTCATTGCATTTGACATTTGCCCCATTTGGACTTCCAAATTCTTTATTCTGCAGATTGACTTTGCAATGTCGAGTCTATCTTGTGCATGAAATCTGATGTGGATTTAGCTAGATTTGCAACAATGTCCTCCAGGTTAGATTTCTTCTCTTGAGGTTGGAATTGATTAATTTGAAATCCAAGTGATGCAAATTGTTTGGATAGCCCAGCTTGGTTGCCTTGCATTGGCGGGTTCAATTGGTTGTTTTGGTTACTCCAAGAGAAATTTGGGTGGTTTCTCTATCCAGGATTGTATGTATTTTGATAAGGATTATTCTGTTGCACCCTTTGTCTGTTGAAGTTAGCCACATATTGCATCTACTCTATATTGGTACAATCTATAGAAGCATGGTTATCTCCACAAAAAGCACAACTCACAAAATTGCTAGATATAGCATTGCAATGATTGATAGTATTAATATTGCTATTAGGTCTTAACAATTTTAAAATTGCATTAAATTTGTCATTTACCATTGCCATTTGATCTACCTCATATACACCAGCCGCCCTTTTTGGATGACTTCTTTCATTTGCCCAATGGTAGTTATTTGAAGCAATGTTCTCGATAAGCTGGTATGCCTCATCTGCGAATTTGTTAATTAGAGCTCCTCCAGCACTTGTATCGAGAGTAATTTAAATGGTCGGAGACAATCCACCATAAAATGTCTGTAACAAAATGTAACAATCTATCCAGTGATTTGGACATCTCATTTGCAATCCTTTGAGCCGCTCCCAAACATCATACAATGACTCTCCATCCTATTGACTGAAATTCAAGATGTCATTCTTAAACCTCAACATCTTTTCAGGTGGAAAATATTTTGTAAGGAAGGCTTGAACCAACTGCCTCCAGCTTGTGAAGAAATTCTCAGGATGCTTGTTTAGCCATTCCTTGGCTAGGTCTCTCAATGAGAATGAAAAATAACATCAACCTAATTGCCTCATCTGGAACTCCATTGATTTTTACGGTGTTACATAGCTCTACGAAGTTCGTGATGTAGGCATTAGGATCCTTCAAAGGTCCTCCACTAAATTGCTTATTGGAGACCATATTGATCAAAGTCGAATCCAGCTTAAAGTTGTTGTTGTTGATAGCTGGTCGGGCTATACTTGATTGTTCTCCATTCAGATTTGGAAGCACATAATCTCTCAAGGTCCTTAGTTGTGGCTGATGGTAAACCTCCGGCTCTTGATATCCTTGCGAAATATCATTAGATTTAGGTTAGCCGCCACATCGGCCTCATTTCCTCCAACATCAGCCATTTAAGTTTGATCTTGTGATTGTTGGAGTTGTTATGCCTACGTAACCTTGCTTCTTTGTGATTTCTTCTACACTGTCTTTCAATCTCAGGATTAAATGGCTTTAAGTCTATTAATCTCGATTTTCGCATAAACCTGCAATTAAACACAAAGAAACAATTAAAAATAGCAGAAAATAAAATCTAAAATAATAAAGATAAATATTAGTATCCATATTGATAAAATAGTTGCTCCTCCCCTGCAACGGCACCGAAAACTTAATCGGACTTTTTCGCAAATGCACGAATCGCTTTAGCAAGTAATAGAGTGAGTAGAGTATCACCACAAAGAGGCATTGTCAATTACCGAAATTGATATTATCTTTATTAATTGGATAGAAATTAATTTGATTTGGATGAATTTTTTAAAAAAAAAATGAAATTAAATAAACAAGAAAATTTAACTTGAAATTTAAAGATATCGAAGAAAACTATCTAGAATTTAGATTCCGTTAAGTGAATTTATACGGTTGATCTGACTCAATAATGATTTCAAAACTATAGTGTTTAATAGATTGATTACTCTAAATTATGAATTAGTCTCTCTCTCGAGCAAAAATCCAAACATTAACATTAATGTAAATGTCTACTCTTTTGATCATCGAATCAATGTTAATTCATTAAAATCCTTAGCAATTTCATAAAATCCACTAACGTGTGATCTAATCTCTTAGCGATACATGCCTTAGCTTATTAATTCCATGAATTAGCAACTATCGTAGCTCTCGCTTATAAATAGCTAACTTAGATAGTGATTATAGTGGCCAATTATAAAATACTTATAAATCAAAATTAACAAATAAAACTATGTATTAAAAATAATTGAAATCATAAATCATTGTTATCAACCTTTATTATTCAATTAACTTCATCTAAATCCTAGAAAAAGAATTTAGTTCAACATGGTAAAATAAAGAAAAAGTAAACTAACCAATAAATTAAACATGTTCATACTAAAATTAACAAAGAAATAAATAAGTAGAGAAAGTAAAAACTCTATTTGATGATCTATTTAATTTATTGAAGATCTTGAAGCTCCAAAAATCCTTTTCTCTAGCCTCCCTTAAGTCTCCTTAGCTCCCAAGAGTGATATATCTCTTTCCCAAGTCTTGGTTGCCTTTTTATAGACTTCATTTCTGAGGACATGAAATATTGGGTACATGTATTTCATTCACTTGGCGAAATATCGGGTAGGCAACTGAAATACCAGGTACGGTGGTAAAATACCGGGTACCTGGTATTCGCCACTATTTCTCGGGTTTCATTTATACTTCAAATACCAGTTCTTCTTTTCCAAATACCAGATCTTAGCTCCAAATACCAGATGCCCAGTATTTCATTCCCTGACGAATTTTTTCCAATTGAAAATCCAAAATTTAAATTTTCAAACCTTCAAAATCAAATTAAAATCAAGTCAAATATTATCTAAAATCAAAATTATAACAAAAAACAATCTAAATCAAATTTAAACTTAAAAATTAAATCAAATTTAAATATTTTATTTATCAAAATCATAACGTAAAGAAATCACATTCAAATTTAAACTAAAATTATCAAATCTTCCTAAAATCAATTAACAACTAATAATTCAAAACTTAATTAAAATAAGCTAAAATTAACTAAGAATATAATTAACTTATAATAAATTCTACTTAAAATAAAATAAAAATAACTTAATTATTATGCCTAACACACTTCAAGTTATATTTCTCTGATAAAGAAGAGGAAGAGAAAGTCAATCTATATCTCATGGCACTAAAAGATGTGGAAACAATAAATGAGGAGCCTCTTAAGGTAAATTCCAAATTCTATATTCATGAATTAGAAAATGCTTTTAATGAATTTATGAAATTTTTTTTTATTCATATCAAGAGAAAATAAAGTTTTAAAGAAAAATTTGTCCAAATTGAAACTTTAAGTTGAGAAAGTTTTACCAAAAGAAAAATCAAGCTTGAAAATGAAAAAAATAACTCTCAACTCAAATTATCAATTTGTAAAATGATTATTCAAAACTCTTGTGTGATCATAAAAATATCAAGAGTGAACTTAAAAAATCAAATGAAATTTTAAGAAAGTTTACTCGAGGAAGTAAAACTCTTGAAAACTTCATAGCTTCACAAAGAGCCATTTTTTATAAAACTGGATTAAGGTACCACACTAACTTGAAAGTTAAAAAAGTTAAGTCCTTTTTTGAAAAAAGTGGTGGATCCTAAAAGGATGGTTAAATGTAATTATTGTAAGTATTATAGTTATATATTACATAGATGTCCCATTAAATATAGGAGACATTACTTCATAAAAAAGGTATAGGTTCCAAAAGGATTAATCCAAATTGATGAAAATATAAGAGTTCTCAAGTATGCTAACATATATAGACCCAAAGGAATTTGGGTACTAAAGAAGAGATGAATTATTTTTTATTTTGTAGGTTCAAGAGACAAATAAAAACAATTGGATCATGGATAGTAGATGCTCCAAACATATGACTGGAGATAAATCTAAATTCATTCAACTCAATACCAAAAGTGAAAACGTGAACTCTGGTGATAACTCCAAAGGCAAAATTGTTGGTATTGGCTTAATTGGCAATGGTGATGTATCTATCTCCAAAGTAGTCTTTGTTGATAAGTTAAAATATAATTTGCTTAGTATTAGTCAATAATGTGATGTTGGTTATAGAGTCATTTTTTAATCTTTTCCTTATGAAATAGTAGACATTAAAACTTATAAGATAGCTTTCTTTGGTCATCGCCAAGGCAATATTTATGTTGTGGACCTAAATAATGTATCTTATAAAAATCGTTATTTATATGCATCAAAAGATGAGGACTCTTCCTTATGACATAGGAGGTTAGGCCTTGCTAGTTTGGATGTAATATCAAAACTTTCGAAAAGAGAAATTATAAATGGTTTGCCAAAATTGATTTTCAAAAAGGAAAATCTTTGTGATACTTGTGCTAAGGGCAAATACTCTACAATTTCATTTAAACCAAAGAATGTTGTTTCAACTTCTAGACCACTTCAACTTTTACACATTGATCTCTTTGGTCCAACTAGAACCTCTAGTCTTTGTGGAAAGTACTATTTTCTTGTTATGGTTGATGAATACTTTAGATTTACTTGGGTACTATTTCTTACTTATAAATATGATGTATATCATGCATTTATTCCACTTTTAAAATCTTTACAATCTCAAAAGGGTTATGCTATTTTTAGCATTCGAAGTGATCATGAAAAAAAAAATTGAAAATTCGGATTTTAAAATATATTTTAAAGAGCATGGCATAACACATAATTTTTCGGTACCTTGGACTCCTCAACATAATGGAGTTATTGAAAGAAAGAATAGGTCATTAATTGAAATTGCAAGAACTATACTTTGTTAGAATGGTTTGCCTAAATATTTTTGAGTCAAAGGGGTTAATACTTCTTACTATATTTTAAATAGAAGGTTAGGCCTATTCTTAAAAAGACTCCGCATGAGTTATGGAAAGAAAGAAAGTCCAATGTTGCATATTTTCATCTTTTTGGTTGTAAGTATTTTGTTTTAAACAATGGTAAAGATAATTTGGGTAAATTTGATGCAAAATTATATGAAACTGTCTTTCTTGGTTATTCTATATAAGGGTGGAATCGGTTCGGTTTAAAGGTTATTATCAAACCAAACCAATATCTTCGATTTAAAAAAATCTCGCATTAAATCAAACCATCATTGTCAGTTTTAGTTTGGCTTGGTTCGATTCGGTTTATCAATTTAAAACTAAAGATATTTTTTTATAAATCGTGATTATTTTATTATAAATTTAGAAAAAAATACCGATAAAGTATCTGTAATAAAAAAAAAATTAAAAATTATTTAATATTGTACAATCTAAAACTTATCTATTACATTAACTAACACACCCAAATATATATTTTTTTAAAAAATTAGACTCTTTTATATTTATTTTTAGTTAATTTTTATGGATGATTTTTTTAAAATTCTAAATTAATATTACGTTAAAAAAATATGGTTATATATAAAATCAAATCAAATATATTTAATTGTAATAATAGTAATATATAT
>CANXYC011176165.1:0-11595 GCA_948193065.1 Aleurites moluccanus
CAATCTCAATATCGGGAGTTTGCAAAATATGAGAAGGGTCTGGTACATACTTCCTCAGCATCGATATGTGGAACACTGGATGAATATGACTCATCTGAGGAGGTAAAGCCAACCGATAAGACATGCTGCCAACCCTATCAACGATCTCAAATGGCCCAATGTTTTTAGGTGTCAACTTACCCTTCTTCCCGAATCTCATTATTCCTTTCATCGGGGAAACCTTCAGAAATACTCCATCGCCCATAGCAAACTGCATATCTTTCCTTTTCGGATCAGCATAGCTTTTCTAGAGACTAAAAGTTGTCTTAATCCTCTCTCTAATAATAGGGACCTTTTCCACTATTTCTCTGATCAAGTCCAGTCCCTCAAGCTGTTTTTCCCCCGGTTCCACCCAACACACAGGTGATCTGCATTTCTGCCCATACAGTGCCTCATACGATGCCATCCCGATAGTAGAGTGGTAACTGTTGTTGTAAGAAAACTCAATCAACGGCAGATACTGATCCCAACTGCCCTTAAAATCAAACACACACAGTCTAAGCATGTCCTCCAATGACTATATAGTACGCTCTGATTGCCCATCAGTGTGAGGATGGAAAGCTGTGCTAAAGTGAAGCTGTGTACCCAGTGCCTCCTAAAATCTCTGCCAAAACCTAGCAGTGAACTGTGGTCCCCTATCAGATATAATAGACACTGGAACTCCATGCAACTGTACTATCTTATCAAGATAAATCTGAGCATACTGTGCCGTTGTGTAGCTGGTCTTCACTTTTAAGAAATAGGCTGACTTGGTCAGCCGATCAACAATCACCCAAATGGAATCAAATCCCCTCTGAGTCCTGGGTAATCCTACCATAAAATCCATAGTTATCTGCTCCCATTTCCACTATGGCAACTGTATTTCCTGAAGAAGCCCTGATGATTTCTGATGCTCCACTTTTACCTGCTAATAAGCTAGACAAGAGGAGGCCAACTTAGCAACATTTTTCTTCAAACTAGGCCACCAATAAAGCTCTCTGATACCATGATACATTTTGGTAGTCCCGGGATGGATGCTATACCGTGAATAATGGGCCTCAGACAAAATCCTCGATCTCAAATCGTCTACATCTGGTACACACAACCTACTACCACACCATAAAACTCCATCTATAACTGTGAACTCAGAAACTTTCCCCGATCTCACCTGCTCTACTATCCTCTGCAAGTATGGATCTCTCAACTGAGCAGCTTTTATCTCCTCTACTAAGGTTGGCCGAACTGAGAACTGAGCAACCAAAATCTGATCCCCCAACTACAACTGTAGCCCCATCTCTATACTAACTGTTTGCACCCTAACATGCATCCTTTAGATTTTGGATGCACCAATACTCCATTTCATAAGATTTTAGTCACTCAAATATCCCTTGAATCCCTCTCCATCACTTCCTTTTACATTTAAGTCCTATAAATTTCCAACTAGCTCCCTCTCATTTACTTTCTTATACAATCAAGTCCTATATTTTTTTCTAACCTAATTAAACTATTCTATTTTATTTACCCTCAATTCATTTTCCCAAATAATTAATTTATAATAATTTACACATGTCATACATATTTTAAATCATATAGCACAATATTAATCAGTTACTCATATAAGCATATTTAATTAAATCCTATAACACATGTAGTTATCAATCATATGTAATTGCATCATTTAAATTCTATAGCATGAAATACAATCAATAGCATAGAAACACATCAAATAAAAATCATATTTCACACATAGCAATCAATTCATGCAAATACCCCTAACTCCCCCTAGGTTAAGGTACTAGGGTTAGGGTTTCCAACAAGGGTTTCACCTAGGATATTACAATAATAAGGTTAACATATAGCATCAATGATATAGGTAAAGACATATCATTTCAATTAAAACAATAATGGATCCATACATATTTTACTTACAAAATATTAATATTCAAGAAAGGATAATTATACAAAAATATATCAATGACTTTGGGTTTATACTAGAATTCATTATCATTGATGACAACCTAACAAATGACATTAGGTTTAGGGTTAAACAATTAGTGAATTAGAAGTTCATTTCATAGAGGCATTTAATCAAACATATAGTGGGCACAACTTTAGGTTCATCTAAATAAGGTTTGTGGGCATAATCAAATTGGTCCAAGTAATAAATATCAAGTTCACATTTCAAGGAATATATTAGATAATTCAATTCAAGTAACAATCAAGGAGAATGGTCATTAATTAATATGAAAATTGAACAAAAATTTGAGGAAAATTAGCTTGGGAAATTCAACCAACATGGAATTCAAAGGAAAAAATTTTAAAATTTGAGCAAGCTAATTTTTAGATATAATAGTATAAGTATAACTCATCTTAATGGCTATTTGAAGAAAAAACATCTTAAAAACTTCAAAATTCACCTATTGGCAACTTGTCTTTCATCCATTCTTTCTTTACCACTTTCAAGTTTCTTTGATTTTACAATATTCAATTCACATAATTTAGGCTTAATTTAGCTTGAATATTCATAATTTAAACTTATTTTGAATAAACTCAACTCTTTGAAATTTTGAATTTTGACATAAACCCTAACCCTATGATTTTTCTATCTACAACTTGACATATGCTTTTATTTACTTGATTAAACATTTATATTCATCATTCTAATCATTTTGAATGAAAAAGAAGCAAGTTTAGATTAATTACCTCAAATTTTTCAATTGTTCAACTTGGTTCTCCTTTGGAAATTTTAGTTTTTCCTTTGATTTTTTGTGAATATTCTTGTTATTATTAGGTGTTTAGGCTTAGTTTAGGGTGTACAATTATTTAGGTTTAGGTTAGATGAGATTTGGATGAGAGAATTTTGAAGGAAGAAGAAGAAAATGGAGGTGGGTGGTGTCACGAACCGATTTCGGGTCACGATGGTCCTAGGATGTAAGAGATGCCAATGGCGACTGGCACCCGTAGAACCCAGTATCACATGCAGTTATCTATAATCATCAATTTATTATTCAATTTACTTAGTTACTATTTATACTCTCATTTTGTAATTTGTCTGTAAATATATTGCAGTTGGCTGTAACATTCATCAAAACATGCCATATCAGTACTCACACTCCATAATATGTCATACATACATGTTCATAAACTAACTAAACCATGCATAACCCATGGAGCAGTTAGATCATGAACATATAAAATTACTGTATTTAATATAATTACATTGCTATGAACACTGCAGAAATCCACAGGGAATCAAGAGTTGGGATTCTACCACCTACTCTGTACTTGAAAATAGAAAACAAGGAAAAGGGTGAGTATATAAGATACTCAGTGAATCTAATATGCATCGATCATAAATATGTGTTGGATCATCAATAAAGGATAAGAAGATAAAATAATAAAGACAATATGCTTAATAAAATCATATTACATAATCAAATACAGGGAATGACAATAAAGTCAATACTCATATCAATGGAAGTATATCACATGGGTAAGACAGCTATAGGGCCATGAAACGTATAGAATATGTGTAAAATACATAATCAATCTCATATCACATAAACATAAGACTGATTAGGTCTTATGGCTATGATAGTTAACCCTTCCTAGCTAGGGTCTAATTATATAATGTGCACATTACCGACAATATGTACCCACTACCCTGTCGGAGCGGCAGCTCTGTCAAACTATATCAGGGTTAATAAAAGTATAAAACAAGTCATTAGATACCATTATACAAAAATGGTATCACCAAGTATAAATAATCCAATATCAATCAATTCAAGATACAATATAACAATGGAATGGCAATAACAAGTAGTTATACATTAGCAAAGGGTATGGCAATTCACAATGGTATGGGACATAAGTTGGACATACATAACCAAAAAGTTGGCATAATTGGCATGCCAATGTCGCTAGCGACAATGGCATTCAAATGGTAGGCCTATGGATGAACAAGTGATAGGCCTATGACAAAATGAACTAGGCAATTCATCAAACACTTGGTGTGCAACAAAGGATGGACAAATTGGCAAGGTTTGGGTGCAACTCCAATATTGCCCCAAAAATCAACAACTCACAATATAGGCATTTCAATAAGCAATAGATATACAACAATAAATATCATTTAAAGGATCAATGCATGTGAAACAAGAAGAAAAAAAAAGGCAAAATTCAAGGAATGAATAGTAACCTAGGGTTCGACCAAACATGAAGGAAAAATGGAGAATTCTAATCAACATTCCAATGCTTAGGACATGTAATTTGATGCATATTAAACTCACATATTACTTAAAATTGAGTTGGAAAATTGATTTTCTATCTATTGCTTCAAAAGAGGCAAAACTAACAACTTTGATGTTCTTGATTTTCTACAATAACTAACCATGAATTATTTATCCATTAGCCTCCAATTAACATATTATAAGCTTAATTAACATAAACTAATACAAAATCAAATAGCTAATTCAAACAACTTCAACTAGGGTTTGGGATTTAGGGAAAAATGCTCAAATGCATCAATTGATGCAATCAAACATAAAACTCATCTAATTCATCATCTAAACATCTAAATTAACTATAAAACCAAACAAATCAATTTGTTACCTAATGGTGATGATCCACCTAAATATTCCTTTCAATTGTTCCTTGATTTCCTTTGTGATTTCAAGTGAGAAATGGATAGAAATGAAAGAAACAAAGTTGGCGTTTAAGTTTTCTTTGATTTTTCCTTAAGAAAATTACATGGAAATAGAAGAAGAAATGGTGATGGTGGTTCGGCCAACATGGGAAGGAAGAAGAAGAAGAAAATGGATGGGAAAATTGATGGTGGTTCGGCCAACATGGGAAGGAAGAAGAAGAAGAAAATGGATGGGAAAATGCCTAAGGCATACTTATATATTAAGTCATTAATGGCAAATTCTATTTTGGTCCTTAAACTTTATATAAATTATACTTTTGCCACATTTCCTTATGTAATTTATTTTGACAATTCTGTTGAGAATTAGATTTCAAAGTGGGAATTCAAAAGACTTATTTTTATTTATACTTTATTATAAAAATAGTTTCAAAGTCATTCTGAAACTCAGACAATCCAATTTCTACTATATCCCTTAAAGTTTCATTTATTTATGATTTTGCCATTACTTACTTTTTCAGTGTTCCTAAATATTTTTCACCTCTTTTTTTTTTTTACCATAATTACACATGCATATATATGATTCTTTACCCCCTTGATCAGAACTAGAAATTCATCTGTCTATCGGAATGCTATTTTCTCAGCAGTGTTTTCGATACCGATAATTTTCGGAAAAATATCTCATTTGTGTTCTAACTGTGTCTCTAAAATTATTTATAGTTATTTCGATGATTTCAAACCAAAAATTGAGAACAAATAACATGCATTTAATAGTAAGACTTTCTAGGGTATTACATTTTACCCCCCCTTTAAATAAATTCGCTCTCGAATTTAAAATAAATACGTACCTCATTGATGGAACATGAATGGATATTTTTCCTTCATCTCCTGCTCGCTCTCCCAAGTGCACTCCTCCATCGACTGATTCTTCCAAAGCACTTTCACCATTGGGATTTCTTTGTTTCTTAATTACCTGACTTGTCGGTCCACTATCTCTACTGGTAGCTCCTCATATGACAAGTCCTCATTAACCTCAACATCCTATATCTCCAATACGTGTGATGGGTCAGATACATACTTCCACAGCATAGAGATATGGAACACGGGATGAATATGGCTCATATTAGGTGGAAGAGCCAATCTATAGGCCACATTGCCAATCTTCTCAAGAATCTCAAATGGACCTACAAATCTTGGTGACAGCTTCCCTTTCTTCTTAAATCTCATGACTCCTCTCATCGGTGAGATTTTAAGAAAGACATGGTCATCAACTGCAAAATGAATATCCTTCAGCTTTGGATCGGCATAACTCTTTTGTCTGATGAAAGCGGTCTTCATTCGATCTCTAATAATAGGCACCTTTTCCATTGTTTATTTAATCAACTCTGAGCCCTCTAACTGTTTCTCCCCTGCTTCCACCCAACATATTGGAGATCTACACTTCCTACCATACAGTGCTTCATATAGAGCCATTCCGATAGAAGAATGATAGCTGTTGTTGTAAGAGAATTCAATCAATGGTAGATACTGATCCCTGTTACCCTTAAAATCTAGAACACACAACCGAAGTATATCTTTCAAAGTCTGGATTGTCCTCTCTGACTGCCAATCGGTCTGTGGATGAAAAGCAGTACTAAACCGTAATTGGGTACCCATAGCCTCCAGGAACTTCTGCCAAAACCAAGATATAAACTATGTACCTCTATCCAATATGATCATCAATGGCACTCCATGAAGTCGCACAATCTTATTTATATATAATTATGCATACTGAGCTGCAGAGTAGCTAGTTTTAACTTCTAGAAAATGGGCAGATTTCATCAATCGATCTACAATGACCCATATGAAGTCATAACCTCCCGTAGTCCTCGGTAAATCAACTACAAAATCCATAGTAACCTGCTCCCATTTCTACTATGGCAACTCGATCTCCTGAAGTAAACCCGATGGTTTCTGATGTTCAAACTTAACCTGTTGATAGGCTAAGCATGAAGAGACAAACCGAGCTACATCTCTCTTCATACCAAGCACCAATACACATCCCTCAAATCATGGTACATCTTAGTAATCCCTGAATGTACACTATATGATGAATAGTGAGCCCCTCTCATAACCTGATCTCGTAGCCCATCAATGTTAAGTACACATATCCGCTTCCCATACTTTAGTACATCATTCTCCACTGTAAACTCTGACATTTTGCCATTCTGAACATCTCCCTTAAGCTTCAGTAGGTATGGATCCCTATCATGTGCTACCTTAATATCATCAATCAATAGTGACTTAATCCAAAATTGGGCTATCAGAGCCTCGTTAAGATCCTGGGATCCCAAATCCAACTCTACACCCATATCAGTTAACTCCTCCATCTCACGGATCAATGGTCTCCTAATAATCGAGATGTGAGCTAGATTGCCCATAGACTTCCGACTCAGTGCATCAACTAATACATTAGCTTTGCCCATATGGTAAAGTATTTCACAATTATAATCCTTAAATAACTCAACCCATCTATGCTGCCGGAGGTTCAGATCCTTCTGCTGAAATATATACTACAAACTCTTATGATCAATATATATCTCACATTTAGACCCATATAAATAGTGTCTCCAGATCTTTAGTGCAAATACGACAGCTGCCATCTCTAAGTCATGTGTTGGATAGTTCACTTCATACTTCTTTAATTGTCAAGAAGTATAAGCAATCATTCTTTGATTCTGCATCAAAACACACCCCAATCCAACTCAGGAAGCATCATAGTATACTGTAAACTTCTCACCCTCAGATGGTAATGCTAATACTGGAGCACTCGTGAGACAAGACTTCAAAGTTTGAAAACTGCTCTCACATTCATTAGTCCATATATATCGCTCCTGTTTCCTAGTCAGCTTAGTCAACGGAGAAACAATTTTGGACAAATCCTTCAGAAATCGCCTATAGTACCCTGTCATACCAAGGAAACTATGGATTTCAGAAACACTGGTAGGAAGAGGCCAATTTGCAACTGCTTCAACCTTATGAGGATCTACCTTAATTCCATCTCTACAAGCCACATGCCCAAGAAAACACACTTCGGTTAGCCAAAACTGGCATTTAGATAACTTAGCATATAGTTGATGCTCTCGAAGTGTTTGAAATACTATTGTCAGATGCTCTGAATGCTCCTTCTCACTCTTAGAATAGATAAGAATGTCATCAATGAACATTATGACAAACTTATCCAAGAATTGACTAAATACTTTATTCATCAGATTCATAAATGCAACCGGTGCATTAGTCAACCCGAATGCCAACACCAAGAACTCATAATGTTTTATATCGGGTCCTGAAAGCAGTCTTAGGTACATCACCCTTCTTAATTTTCAACTAGTGATACCCATATCTCAGATCAATTTTCAAGAAATGACTGGCACCCTGCAATTGATTAAACAGATCATCTATCCGTGGCAACGGATATTTGTTCTTAACTGTCACCTTATTTAGCTGCCTATAATCAATACACATCCTCAAAGAGCCATCCTTCTTCTTTACAAACAACACTGGAGCACCCTACGTAGAACTGCTCGATCTAATAAATCCTATATCCAATAACTCCTGCAACTGCACCTTTAATTCTTTCAATTTTGCTGGTGCCATTCTGTAAGGAGGAATGTATAACTCTTCAGTTAAAGCTTAGAACCTGAACCATAAAGTGTAAACCTAAGAGATTCTTTCTTTGTTTGAAAGTTGTGTGTTAATACATGTTTATGCTTGAATTGAATGTATATGCATGTTTTAGGAAGTATTATATGTGTAAAAGTGGTTTAAAGGCTGTTAGGAAGAAAACAGATAATTTTAAGTGTTTGGTGAACAGGGGGCAAAATGGTCATTTCACACCCCTTCGAGTTTTATGGAAATTAACATGATATTTGAACGTAGAAAATAATATTAGGACATGAAAATGATGATATTATATTTATTTGAAGATTTGTTGGAGAATTAAACCCGGTAGAAGATATGTCTGGGTAAAGCTGCTCGGATAAGGATCAAATTTGAACCAAAGGCAATTTAGTCTTTTCCTTTGAGATATGGACTTATATAGTGTATGCAAGCTTATGGTATCTTTCTAGGCTTACCTAAATCAAACCATTGGATGAAATGATAAAGAAATGGATGGTTGGATGATTAGGTTTCACCATTTTTATCATAAGCCCAATGTATTTGATCATGTCTTTGATATTTAGTTGATTTTTCTCCACCTCTTCAACATTCTTAGCCAAAACACCAACCAAACTTTCTCTTTCTTCTTCCTCCAAGTTTCGGCCACCATTGTTGTTCACCAAAATTTGTAGTTTTTTTTCATTTCTTAACAAAAACTAGTTAATTCCACCATTATAAACACAAATATAGTTTTAGATTCTAAGGAAAAACAAGAAAAAATAAAGAATTAAAGCTTTGAAGTTTTTGAAGAACTTTTAGTAAGTGATTTATTTTACTATTCTTTTAGTTTAATTATGCTCTTAAGATGTTCTTTGATGATATTTAGTATGCAAAATATGTTTTGGTTGGAAGAAAAATAAAAAATTAGAATGAAACCCTAATAGGAAGAAATATGAATCAAAGTAAGATTTTGATGAATCTTTTAGTTCAAATGAGTTGTATTTAATGTGCATGATATGAATTAATGGTTAAATGATGGAAACAAATCCATTTGAATGGAAACTTGATTTGGCTGAAATTGATGATGATGTGTAATGGTGTTGTATTTTAATATTTAATAGGTTTAAAGGCTTGAATGATGTGTATTTGATGTGTTTAACATGAATTGATGGTCATTTGATGGAAAGAAAATCATTTGGATAGTTTTTCATTTGGACCGAAACTTGAGGTGCTTGGATGATGAATTGTACTTTGATGTTTAATAGATGTATATGAATGAGTGTTATGTATTTGATGTATACAAATGTTGTATGACTGATTGGTGTTGAAAAATGAATGAATGGAATAATTTCCATTTAGGTGGAACCATATGGACTTTGTTAGTTTAAGGTGTTAGGCTAATGCAATTGAAGAAGTAAGGTTTGAATGTAGTTTAATGGTGTAAATGAAGTAAATATATAAGTTCAAATATGGAAATATTGATTGATATAAGTACTTGGAAAGCATACTTGGAATTTGATGTATGTTTAGTATGAAATATTGAACTAAGAGTTTGGAAGTTCTTAATTATAATGATGACTATATGAAATGTGAATGAAATATGATGATGGAAGTGCATTTGATGCATAAGGAATAAAAAGTGTTAATTATGTGATATAGGGTTTATGATGTATAGTATATGTGTTTATGCATGTTGATATGCTTTGATATGTGTTTGATGTGAAAAGTATTGAGTATAAGTCTTACCGGAGTGAATTTATTAATATAGGAGAAACTTCCCGAGCAAGGGCCGCGGACGGCGAGTCACAAGCCAATTAGGCCTGTTGAGGAATATTGGAGTTTTTATCTGAGGTGAGTCTATATATATGATTCATGCATTATTCATTCATAAGTCATGCATTTATGCATATAAAATGATATCCTTTCTTGAAAACTATTAATGATCCACTTGTGGTCAGTTTTGCCAAAATGACCTAAAACAGAGCTGCCGAAATGTTTGAAACTGACTTAAACTTTGATTCTGTATAAAATTCATTCTGAAAGACTTTTTGATGTCAAATCAAGCCTAATTGCTTATTATATACATATATTTATGATTTTTATAAAGAAAATGCTATGAAAATATTGATTTCAAGGCAAACCATAAGGTGCCTGAAAAATGAGAAACGGACCCGTAATTTAGGGGTGTCAGTTGCGCTAGCGCAACTGGGCCCCAGAGACCAAAAATTTTATAATGAGCTATATTACTCCTTTGACCTTTATGATATTATTTAACACCATTAAAGTCATATTTGAGAATTAATATTGATATATTCATACTATATGAGACATTTGCATATAATATATTATAATAAGACTACTTCGATGGTGTAGTGAGTAAATCCATCGGCTATGTACACAGATATATGTATATATACTCTAACCTTTGCTAGAGAGGGTAAAATTCTCTATGTCATGGTGTGATTGGTTGGAAATGATGTGATTGGGTAGAAATGTGAAGGAAGGGAAGTGAAGTAACAGTACAGTATTATATATGATATGTTACAGATAACTCATTCCTGTTATATTATATTCATTATGGTTCATGATATATATTTCATTATTCCATCATCAGTTATTGATTATATATAGATCATTAATGGATAGACGTGGCTTTTCATGAATAATATTGCATATTTATATATTTAGATTCACTGAGTATAATCTTATACTCACCCCAAAGTTGTTAAATGTTTTCAGGACCTCGGTGAGGCAGATATCCATTGGCTACATCATCTTCATCATTAGATTTCAAATGTATGTAATAAGGTTACTCCAGTGTATAGAAGTTCCTTGGTATAATGTATGTAAGGCTTAGATTGGCTAAGAGTTTAATATTTTAATGTCATCAAAGTATTAACCAAGTTTGATATGAGAAAGTAAATGATGTATATATATGATATGAAATGTGAATGTAAATATTGAAGTGTTTATTGAGTTGTGATTGATTAATGGAAGTTAAAAGAGGATGTATGTTTATTTGGAAGTGTTAATTCTTAGGTTCTTGTGGAAAGATTAAGTCAGAGTTATAGAGGAAACTCTGTCAATTTTTCTGTAAAGAATCTTATGATGTTTTAGAAAAAAATTTACTACCTAAATGTATCATATGTTTAAGGAATGATTATTAATGACATGATTAGTTTGTGAAAGTAAAGTTAAAGTAATAGCATGGGTTCTTCGAGGTACTGGTCGCCTTGGCATTACCCGTATCCTAAGACCATCATAGTCTAAAATTAGGCTGTGACAGAATGGATATC
>CANXYC011176391.1:0-10425 GCA_948193065.1 Aleurites moluccanus
GATAAGACACTATATCAAACCAACATATCATATTCAAACACATATACACATACATTTCAAACAAGATACACATATCAACTTTCATATTCAAAACCCTAATTTCACTATATCATTTGGCCATTCCAAAATAACACTCAAAAGTAGTTTAAACCCAAATTTCTTTCCACACAACAATAATAACACATCCTATAGGCACAATCAAGCAAGTTTGGGTTCACATTCAAGCTTAGGTTTCATGCCAAAGCATTTTGAACTTTATAGGTCATAAAGACCCAAACACATTACATATTCAATACAACATGCAAATCACTTCCCATAAGCTATAATTACCTATCAAATAACCATATTACATATACTTATCAATTGCACACACATAATAAACCAAAACTCTTAGCTTTATGTTCAAATCCCATACAGCCCAAAGGGACCAAATCAACCAAGCCCTATTTTTGCAATTAAATTTCACAATCCCCTAATCAAACACACCAATTGAACAATTCCAAGCTCAATTTCACCAACTCAAACCAATTTTTCCTAGCTTGCCCTAAATAGGTTCGAATTTGGGGGTTTTTCCCAAACCAATCTCAAATTCTTCAATTAAACCTACATTAAACCAATTCAAGCTACCAATTACAAGTTTAACTAACCAATTTAACTAAAACCAAACAAATTTTCCTTTTTCCCCAAATATGGCATTCGGTCCAAAGGGGTTTTTCTTCCTTGAAGTTTATTCTTCAAATTCAAGCACCCAAACATCAATTCACCATGCCAATTTAAGTTTTAAACACTCAATTGCATAATTTTAGAAGCAATTCCCCATTAAACACTAATTCCCCAATTCGGTTCCAATGTCTAAACCAAAATAAAAATTCAATCTTCAATTCAACATTCAAATACCCTTAATTACATCTATTTAACACCATACATATCATTAAGTTCTCAATTGAATCACAAAAACAATTTCCCCCAAATTTCCACCAATCAATTCGACCAAAACAAGAAATGCACAACAAATGTTTTATTCTCAATTAACCCATTCAATTCACTTCTAATTAACACCATTTATAATATCAATTACACAATTGGAACAAAGAATCAAAATTTTCCCCAAATCCCTAATTCCAATTCTGTCACTATGCAATATTACCCATTATATGTTTAATCCTTCAAATACATCCTCAAACCCAACATTCAAATGTAATTAAAACATTGACCAACCAGAATTTAACTTACCTACAAACTCCTTTGAAGTGACCGAAACCTAACCTCCCAAATTTCTATCCCAATTGAAGACTTGAGCTTTGGTTGAAGAAATGGAGGAGATGGAATGATTAAATCTACCCAAAAGCTTGAAAGAAAACTTCAAAGCTCCAATTAATTGACAATGGCCGAACACAACAATAAGGAAGGAAGAGTTTTTCTCTTAGTTGAAGATGATGTACGATTTTTTGAAGGAAGAACAAGAAAGCTGAATTGTTTTGCTTAAAATAAGTGTTAGTGGGATTTTGGCAAATGATCTAGTGCACCCAAACTCATAAAGCTCACTTTAAGCTCTATACATGCATCCATTCGATAAGGATTTACCAATATCTCAATCCATTGAATCATGATGAACTAAATTGCTACTAACTCCTCCCTTCATCTTTTTTTATTCCAATTGACTCCTACAAACTTCCAATTAAATCCCTCCTA
Organism: Aleurites moluccanus; assembly: GCA_948193065.1. Taxonomy (NCBI): domain Eukaryota; kingdom Viridiplantae; phylum Streptophyta; class Magnoliopsida; order Malpighiales; family Euphorbiaceae; genus Aleurites; species Aleurites moluccanus. Next base: position 1,693 of record CANXYC011176391.1, read on the forward strand.
TTTATTTCCTTTTGCAATCAAGTCCTATTATTTTTCTAACCCATTTGAGCTATTTTATTTTATTTATTTATTTTATTATCCTTAATTTATTTTTCCCAACTAATTAATTAGCAATCAAACACACATGTGAACACATCAAATAAATCATATAACATAATATGACAATCAATCACATATAAACACTCCCTAACTCCAACTAGGGTTTAGGTGCTCGGGTTAGGGTCTCCAACTAGGGTTCAGGTGCTAGGGTTTCACCTAGGATGTTACAATCCCATTGCTACAAATTCCTTAAACTCCTGTACTAAAGGCTTCTCAGTAACTGTCACAAGTGCTAAACTACCCATAGATTTTCTGCTAAGTGCATCTGCTACTACATTAGCCTTTCTTGGGTGATATAAAATCTGACAATTATAATCTTTTAGCAATTCAACCCATTGCCTCTGTCTCAAATTCAATTCTTTTTGCTGCAGTAGATACTGAAGACTCTTATGATCAGTATATATTTCATATTTCACCCCATAAAGATAATGTCTCCACATCTTCAAAGCAAAGATCATTGCTGCCATCTCCCAATCATGGGTAGGATAATTCACTTCATGTTTCTTCAACTGTCGTGAAGCATAAGTAATTACTTTCCTATCCTGCATCAGCACACATCCCAAACCAACTTTAGATGCATCATAGTATATGGCAATTGTACCAGTCTCTGTAAGAAGTGTCAACACTAGAGTAGTTGTCAAACAAGTCTGAAGATTCTGAAAACTTTTCTCACAATTTTCACTCTAATGAAATTTCTCCTGTTTCCAAGTCAACCTTGTTAATGGAGCAACTATCTTCGAAAAATCTTTAACAAATCTTCGGCAATATCCAGTCAATCCTACAAAACTCCTCACCTCAGTCACTGTAGTGGGTCGTGGCCAATTAGCTACTGCTTCCACCTTTCGAGGGTCAACTTTGATGCCATCTTTACTAACAACATGTCCTAGAAATGCTACCTTAGTCAACCAAAAATCACACTTAGAAAATTTGGCATATAATTGATGCTCCCTCAAAATCTGCAATGTGATCCTAAGATGTTCTTCATGCTCCTCCTTACCCCTAGAATAGATAAGAATATCATCAATGAAGACAATGATAAACTTATCCAAATAAGTCTTAAACACTTTGTTCATCAGATCTATAAAAGTTACAGGTGCATTAGTCAACCCAAATGGTAACACCAAGAATTCATAATGTCCATATCTAGTTCTAAAAGTAGTCTTCAAAACATGCTCCTTCTTAATCTTTAATTGATGGTACCCTGATCTCAAATCAATCTTGGAGAAATAACAGGCTCCCTATAACTGATCAAACAGGTAATTATTCTGGGCAAAGGATACCTATTTTTCACTATCACCTTATTCAGCTTTCTGTAGTTAATACACATTCTTATTGGCCCATCTTTCTTCTTTACAAATAACACTGCAGCTCCCCAAGGTGAACTACTAGGTCTGATAAACCCCTTGTCAAGAAATTCCTGTAACTGCACCTTCAACTCCTTTAATTATGGGGGTGCCATTCTGTATGGAGGAATGGATATCGGATCTGTACCAGGATACACTTCAATCTCAAATTCTATCTCCCTTTCTTGTGGCAATCCCGAAAGATCTATAGGAAAAACATCTGAAAACTTTTGTACTATAGGAATATGCTCCAACTCCTTAGATACCTTTGTAGTATCCACTACTGATGCCAAATAAGCAATGCACCCTATTTTCAACAATCTCTGTGCCTCAATAGCTGAGATAAACCCTGACATCTTCTTATTTTTTGTCATGACCCAAATTGGGAGTCGCAACGGTCCTAGGATACGAGTGTTGCATAAGCTAACAGTACTTCGAAGAACCCAATTAACTATACTATATGGCATGCAAATCATATAAATAGCTTAAAAATGCTGAAGAAAATTCGACAGCACCTCCTCTATAATATGACTATGCCCAAAAATAAGGCAAGCAAACAACACTTCTAATAATCATTCTCAATACAATGATCCCTCTGGATCTCCATCAACAATTCAATATATACATATATATGTACATCCAGTCATTTCCATACATAGCATATCATATACATCCATAATATCATCAGTATGCAAAGCTATAAAGATGCAAACTTAAACATATATCTATATGCCACTCCTTAATATACAGTACCATAGAACTTCTATTATGTACATTATTTACTTATTCTTTTGGAGTTGAATATTTACATGATCACTAGAAAACTTCCAAGGCAGGAGTAGGAGATGCCAATGGAAAGCGTGCCTCACAGCTGACCTAAAAATTTAAAACCACTAGGGGAGTGAGTATAAAAATACTTAGTGAATCCAAATGTATAAAGATGCAGTAATTGCTCATGTATGGCCTAAATAATTCAATATAGGATAGTAAATGAGTAATAAAGCAAATATCTGTATAAATATCAACATAGAAAACATTTAAGTATCCAATGTACAAGATAGCACACATATGATATAACATGATTGGGTTATTTTCTGAAATTTAGTACTCAGCACTATCATAAAGTGCACTAGGGAATATAACATCCCTCCCTATTACGGGTCCCATAAATACATTACTCTCGTAAGGGATATTTTCCCTATGACTAGAGAATATAACATCCCTCTCTAGTAAGGGTCCCCAAAACACAGTGTGCACACAATCGATGGAATTTACCCATTATACCATCGAAATAGCCCTGTTCTAATACTATATGAGTGTGCCTTTAAATAACATTAAATTTAGCATACTTATAGCTCATATAGCAATAAAAACATCATATATACATATATGAAGAAAAATATAACAAGTTTGGAATTTGTCAAAACTTGGCCTTGCGGGGCCCAATTGCTGCCGCAACTGGCTTGCAGATTACGGGTCCGTTTTGGGATTTTTAGGTACTTTTTGGTTAACTATGTTACCAAAAGAATTAGGTGGGCCATGAGGTACTGTTTCGAGGCTTAGATCCAGACTAGATGATTGGGCTAAATGGTGGCCCAATTGGCTTTCTGGTTTTCATTTTATGGCTCGTCAAAGTTTAGGTCATTTTAGGTCGTTTCGGTGAGCTTAATTATGGGCCAATTTGCACTTTATGCAATTTTGGGTATCAAACTTCATTTTTAAAGTCCATTTGAAATAATATGACATATATGATGCAAATCATGCATGATTATACATAAGGACTCACCTTTTATGCAATATGATCCAGTTATCCCCTAAAACTGTACTCGAGCCCTACTCGACTCGCCGCTCTGCACTTCGATCAGGAGTTTTTGACGGTTCACCTATTTTCACACATAACACTCCAGTAAGACTTTATAACATTACAAATCACATAATTCACTTAAACAAACATTCAAACACATCAAACTACATAAGGCATACATATTATACCTTATAAGCTATACTTTACACAAATCATACTATATCCATTCCTTTATGCAATAACTCATATCTAACATCACATTTAACTTACATTATGCATATTCATCACTAATATAATACATTAAAAACTCTTATACACTTAGTTCATCATTTCATATTAAACATACACCATAATCAAACTTATTTCCAAAGTACTAAAATCATTCATTCTTTACACATTTAAACCTATACATTTCTACCATTTTCCATACTTATTCATATTCAAACTTAACTTTGTTAAACACATTAACCTAACACCTTAAACTAGTAAACTCAATCTTATTTAACTTAAGCAAAAGTCATTCCTTTGTTCATTTTTCAATGCCATTTCATCCAACAACATATATAAACATTAAATGTATCATTTTTAGGCATTTAAACCTAACAATCATCAAAACACAATTCACTAACTTAGTTCATCATATTCAGCCAAAACACATTACCATTCAAATGATTTCTTTTCCAACATTTAACCATTAATTCATTAAATATACATCAAATATAACTCATTCCATCAATTAAACACCTTAAACAATAAAATGCACACCAAATCCTAACCACCATATGATTCGGCCAAACTAAATTATACTCCAAATCAAAATGTTACAATTATTCTATCACCAATTCATGTTATTCGCATCAAATAAACAACATTTGAAGCAATTAATCCATCAAAACCATACTTTGATTCAATGTTCTTCCTATTAGGGTTTCAATCCATTCTTTTGAATTCTGACCATACAAAATGAGTTCTAATCCATAAATAATAACAAGGAACATCATATAAACATCATTAAATCAAAAGAACTCAAAAACCAACAACTTACCAAAATTTCTTCAAAATCTTCCTTGAATTAAATTGTTAATTTAATGGGTTTTTCCTTGAATTCTAAGGTTAGAATGGTATTTAGGATGATGGAATCTATCTAATTCTATCAAAAATGAGAAGAAAACTATAAGGAATGTGTAAGGTGGATGGTGTCTGAAACATTCATTCAAGAACAATGGAACTTTTCTGCAATTTTCTTTAAGGAAGATGATGGTTAAATGAAGTGGTGGGAAATATCATATGAAATATCAAAAAAATGATCCAATGGTTTAGGTTTTATGGTAATTTTGTTCAAACCTAGCCATCCATCCATCCATTTTGCTTACTTTAATGCTATTTGTTCATCCAAAGTCAACATTGGTGGCTAACATATGCATTTGCCACACCAAATCAAAAACCAATGGCAAAAATCCTATACTTTGAGCTTATGATAGCAAATTTGCAACCTATTCATCTAACCGTCCATTTCTTCATCATTTGATCCAATGATTAGATTTAATCAAGTCTAAAATAATACCATAAGGTTGCACACACTCTGTAACTCCATATTATAAAGGAAAAAACCAAAATGCCCTTAGTGTAACCGAAGCACCTCAAGCACCTCAATTGAGCAGCTTGCTGGGAACTGTTTTCAACCGAGTTTATTTCTCCATCTATTATTCAAATAAACTAAATAATACCATTTTCAAATCCTTAAATTCTTTTCTATCTTCAAATATGGTGTTAAATCGATCAAAATCCGAAGGGGCTATGAAATGACCATTTTGCCCCTAGTTCACCAAAAACTCAAAATTCCACGATTTTGTCCTAACAGTCTTTAAACTACTTATATGCTTAAAATCAACTCATATAACATGCATATATATCATTTTCATGCATAAATACATCATATGAACAAATTGAAAAGAAAGAAAAAATTTCCCCCTAAGTTCGCTTAAATGTTCCAATAAGGTTTAGGTTGAGGTGTTACATTTTTCTCTCCCTAAAAAATAAACTTTTCATGTCCATCCAGTCTAAATTCTACTTGCTTCAATGAATAATCAATAATGGCTCTATATACAGTTAACCAGTCCATACCCAAAATCACATCAAACTCCAGTACTGGTAACTCAATCAAGTCTGCAAGTAATTCTCTATCAGGTATCCTCACAGGACAATTTCTATATCTATAACCCATTACTACATTCTCCCCCAATGGTGTAGCTACCTCTAGTGGCATCAATAAAGGTTCCCTAACTAACCCCATTTTCCTAGCAAATACAGAAGACACAAAAGAGTGTGTGACACCAGAATCAAACAATGTGTATGCTTCAATATCATAAATAGGAACCATACCTAATACAGCATTATGTAATCCTTAGGCCTGCTGTGGAGTCATAGCAAAAACTCTCCCTTGACCTCGCCCTGCTGATGACTATGCTGCTGGCTGACTCTGCCCTGCTGGTCTACCTTTACCAGCTCCTCCTCTACTCATTTGTACAATAGGCTGAGATACTACTAAACTAGCCTATTATGGAACTCTTACAGGACAATCCTTAAAATAATGGCCAAAACGCACACATCTAAAACATGTCCCTGCTCTAGCCCTACACTCTCAAGCATGTCTCTTTCCGCAGTGCTCACATAGAGGTATCTCTGTGATCTGCTGCACTGGTCTAGTGAATCCTCTAAAATATACTGGGGTAGGTGGTTTCATCCTGCCTCCTCTAGAATAATCCCTCCTCTGACTCTACACTGAGGGTGTCTGAAATTGCCTCTGAGTAGGCCTAACTATACCAGTATGAGATGATCCCTCTCCATATCCAGGGAACTCTCCTCCTCTGCTCCTCTTCCTCAAGTCTTTCTCTGACTTTTCTTATTTATAATTGATGTCCATCTATGCTGCTGCATCAATAATCTTCCCCAAAGAAGTATACTATCTAGCTAACACTATGTTATGCAGTGAAGCATGCAGACCTCTCCTAAAATGACCAATCAAATCTGTCTCTGTAGGTGCTATCTGCCTGGCATACTTACTCAGCCTCCTGAATTCTCAAGCATAATCAATGACCCTAAGATTCCCCTATTTTTGGCTATTCAAATCTTATAATATTTCTGTCCCTGATTCCTGCTCGTAGAAATTCATCAATTAAATTCTGTTTAAATTCTTCCCTGGTGATCGGGTCATTACTATGAATATGAACATCAATGTGGTCATCAAACCATACAAAAACATCCCCCAAAAATAGCAAACCTACCAGCTTAATAATCCTGGCATTTGAACATGGTAGCTTCCTGACAACTCTGTCTACCCTCTCAATGAAGTCACTGGGGTCTTTACCATAGTCTCCAAAATAAGTAGGTAGCTATAATTTCAAAAACTCAGTGATACTAACTCCACCCTCAGGTATAATTCTACGATTTCTAACCCTTCTTTGCTCAACTAGCACTCTTTTTGGTGCTGGTGGTATCTCAGGCTATATAACAGGCTGAACAGGTGGTAGAGGTGGCTGTGGTACTGCTGCTACCTGTGCTGCTATATGTGCCTGCAACATCTGCATCATTTCCTGATTTCTCCTCAACATTTCCTGCCTAAAATCTTGCATTTCCTATCTCAGTGCAGTCTAACCAATATTACTCCCCTCTGTATGTTGTCGTGATCTAGGTGGTTCAAGACTAATCCTCTCTGCCTATACAGAAGCATCAATGCCTACCTCAGGCTCTCCACTATATGCTCTATGCTCACCCTCAAATTTAGTTATATCACTTCTATGCGCACTTCTCGACATCTGCATATTTTAAATAAACCAATAGTTTACATAACATAAAAGAATATTCATACTACAGATTCGCAGAATTTCAAACAATGAAGATAACATCTAACTTAGATGATACACGAATTCCTATGCTCTTTGGTATTTACTCTATTACTAACATATAACATTATAGGTTTACTAGACATTTAGCTCTGATACCAACTTTGTCACAGCCTAATTTTAGACTATGATGGTCCTAGGGTACGGGAAATGCCAAGGAAACCAGTACCTCGAAGAACCCATTCTTTTACTATAACTGCACTTTTACATACTAATAATGTCATTAACAAATATTCCATAACCATATGATACATTTTAGGTAGTAATTTTTTTTTTTAAAACATCATAAGATCCCTTACAGAAAAATTGATAGAGTTTCCTCTATAACTCTTACTTAATCTTTCTACAAGAATCAAGATTTACACTCTTAGTAAACATACATCCCCTTATAGCCTCCATTAATCAACACAACTCAATAAGAACTTTAGTAATTACATTCACATCACATATCATATATATACATCATTAATATTCTCATATCAGATTTACTTAACACATTGATTATATTAAAAACATTAAACTCCTAATCAAACCAAGTCCTATATACATTATACCAAGGAGCTTCTATACACTGGAGTAACTACTATACATATATTTGAAATCCAAGGCTGAAGATAACGTAGCCAATGGATATCTGCCTCATCGTGGTCCTGAAAACATTTAACAACTTTGGGGTGAGTATAAAATTATACTTAGTGAATCTAAATATATGAAAATGCAATATTGTTTATGAAAAGCCACATATATCCACTAATGATCTATAAATAATAGATAACTGATAATGGAATATATATAATGAACCATAATGCATATAATATAATGGGTATAAGTTATCTGTAAACATATTATAATATAACACTGCACTTTTACTTCATTTCTCTACTTTCACACATCCATATTTCCATCTCACACACAAATAACATAATTCCATCCCACACACCATTACATAAGGGTGATCAATTGTAACACCCCAGCTTAAAGGCTTAGAACTTAAGTTTCAAGGGGCAAACCTAAGGGGTTTCATGTTTGTTTATATGTTATGTATGATGCATGTTATTGCTTAAATTGTATGAATATGCATGTTTTAAATAGTTTTACACATGTTAAAGTACATCAAAGGCTGTTAGGAAGAAATTGGGAAAAACTTGAAATTTTGTGAACTAGGGGCAAAATAGTCATTCCACACCCCTTCGGATTTTTATGGAATTATCACCATATTTAAAGGTAGAAAAGAATTTAAGGGAATTAGAATGATGTTATTTAGTTTATTTGAAGATTTGATGAAGAAATAAACCCGATTGAAAATTGTACTGGGTAAGCTCCTCAATTGAGGTGCTTGAGGTGCTTCTGTTTAACTAAGGGAATTATGGTCTTTTCCTTTGAGGTATGGAATTATATTATGCATTTAACCTTATGACATTAATTTAGGCTTGATTAAATCTATCCATTGGATCAAATGATGAAGAAATGGACGGTTAGATCAATAGGTTGCAAATTTGCTATCTTAAGCACAATGCATTGGATTATTGGCTTTGGTTTTGGATTTGGTGTGGAAAATGTATCCTTAAGCCATCAATATTGACTT